>JBBPBX010006284.1:0-56469 GCA_038048925.1 Garcialebias charrua
ATCAGGCCTCCCTGCTCTGAATGTTTTAGATGTGCCTATTCCAGAACAGATGATTCACATGATTGCATGACATCTTCTGCAGCCACCAAGTCCTGCAGAAGCAGGTGTGCAGAGGTAAAGTAACATATGCAATAAGGCTAGTAAAAAGAATATATATATCAGCAGTAGTGTAGATATAAAAAGTTGTGTAAAAGTAGTGCAATTTGTCCTCAGTACTTAAAACTTCTTCTTGGACCTGCTCCCCCAGGTGGGACCCTGGAAGAGGACCAGACTTAGCTTTTTTTTTTAGATTTTTCTACCTGGATTATTGAGCATGCATCAGGGTGTCCCTGGAAAAGTTCAGAGTTCAGTCACACACTTCTACTGGAGGTGATGTGGTGGATTTCCCTGAAGAACACAAAGAGGTAAAAAAGAAAGAGTTAATAAGATTATAATTTTAAATTAAAAAAGTTATATAGATGATAATATTAATAAGACAACAATACCTCTTCTTGAACGTTTGTTATGAGGCGGTTAAATCGCTCGGTCATCATCATCATCAGAGCTCCAGGGCTTGTTGACATCATTTTATTTTTTTCATAAAGTGATGAACTTTGTTACTTTCAGTTCTGGAGCGGAGCTTCAAAACAGTCTGAAGTGTTGACATGATGGATGTTGTGGTGGAGCTCACGAACTTTAAAGCCTGCACATCAACCCAGAGCTTTAAAACTTCTACAGCTGCGACTGTGATCTGGACCGTTCTGATTTACCTGATGGAAGTTTAAATGCTGCTGTTAGCAACAAGCTGCTTTTCTTGCTTTTAGAAGAGACGTTCACATTGGGATGAAGTTGTTTCAAGTCCGTTAACGTGACGTGTTGAAAAAAAAAACGTGCTGCAGATTGTTCTCTCGTGGCGGAGCGCTCCGCTCCTCTGCACGTTCGCACCAATCTCCATGAAACAACAGCTCCATGAAACTTGCGCTCGTCTTTTTAAACAAGGAAGCCATAACTTTCCCAAACAGTCTATGGCGAGAAGCTAATGCTACGCGTGCTACAGATAATAGCGCCGTGCTGAAACACGCCTAGGTATTTTAGTTCCGCGGCGCAATAAGAAAATTCAAAACTGGGTCACAAGAGCCCGGCCGGGCCCCCCCTGACATCGCACTGCGCCCCCCCAGGGGGGCGCGCCCCACTATTTGAGAAACGCTGGACTAACTCATCACACTACCATGTGACTTAACTCTGAAGAATAAATGAATGGGTAAAACACTCGTTTCCTTTTAGTTTTTTGATGCCGTCCTATCCCCCCTCCTCCCCCCTTTTTTATTTTATTTATTTATTTATTTTTATTTTTTTAATTTTTTTTTTTTTTTTTTTTTTGTTCATTTCGTCTTGTTTTTGGTTAGGTTAGTGGGGTGTGATATGTTTGGTTGTGGGAGGGGGGAGGGAGGGGAGGGGAGAAAAGGGGAGAAAAAAAATTTTATTTGGAGAAGTCATGTAAGTTTCGTAAAATATATGTATTGTTAATTGTTGTATGTTCTCCTGATAAATAAAAAATTTAAAAAAAAGAAAAGTGGTCAACAACAGTAAACACATCTGTGTTACCTTTGGAGGGGGTTAGACCAGTGACAAAGTCAATCACAATGTGAGACCAGGGGTGACTGGGATGGGAACGAACTGTAAGGGTTGAAGGAGACCTAAGGAGGTTGAATGCTACTTTTGTTGTGATCACAGATGGAACAAGAAGGAACAAACTCCTTGATGTCTTTGGACTTGATGTCTTTGGTCACCCACTAAAAATGCCTCTCAGCAAATCTCAACATACATTCAAGCACCAGGGTGACAAGCAATCTTGGAACCATGAAGCCATTGTAACACTCCTTATAGCTGTTTCAGGAACAAAAAAAGCCATCTCGAGGACTTGTACCTGGATTGGGTTCATCCCCCAGAGCCTCTTATCAGCTTCTCCATGTCCCAGGTCATAACCACCACCATGCCAGAAGATGGTAGCATGGTTTCAGCTGTCTTAGGTTCTTCAGAAGTAAAAAAACTGTTGTCTGAGTGCATCTTGTTTGATGTTCCTAGACCCAAACTGATAAGTGATAGTAAAACTGAACATGGTGAAAAAGACTGTTCTGACGCCTCCAACCAGTGCCTCCATTCCTCGAAGACATGTTCAACAACTCACAATCTCCCACATCATTATTCCCTTTGGCTGGTGACAAGAGTCAAGAAAATAAAAACAAGGATGAGGCTTACCATCAGTCTCAGTGTATTGGGACACACTGAGACTGATAGTAAATCTGGCACAGGACAGCTCCAGTACCAGTACCAGTGTCAACCTCCAGTATAAACTGCCTCTTTTAGGATCAGGATAATAGAAAATAGGAGCAGAAGTGAATTGCTTCTTTAAACAATGAAAAGCAGAATCAACTTCAGAGGTCCACTCAAAATGACTAAGAGGGGACATAAGGGCAGTCAGAGGTAGTGCGGTCTGACTAGTTCTTGATGAAACGTCTATAAAAATTGGCAAAACCCAAAAATCACTGTACTGTAGTTGTTTCAGCTACAGGTTTTATCTTGTCCAGATTTTTCCTCCCCTGACCAGTGACCACTCTCAAAAATAAGCTCCAGGCAAGAGACTGTGATAACGTGGAACTCACATTTAATGGCCTTAATGAACAGTTAAGTTTCCAATATAGTTTTTGTAGAACAGCTCGGACATAGTTGCTGTGTTGTTACAGATCTTGGGAGTAGATAAATAAAGTGCTATGTGTTGTCATCATTGCATGTTCCCATACGAAGACAAAATTAGCTCTCTGCCTTTAGCCCATCGCACCTGGGATGCACCCAGGTGGGACGGTGGGCAGCTATGGGCGCCCGGGGCGCAATTGGGGATTGGGTGTCTTGCTCAGAGACACCACAACATTTGGGAATGGCTGGAGGTTAAACCTGGGACTTTTGGGTCCCGAGTCGGCTGCCCTGCCTCTGCCCCGTCTCGGCCTCTTAATTAGATGAGAATACCGTCCAAGTAAACAAAACAAAGATGTTCAAAAAAATAACTTAAAAGATCATGAACTAATGCCTGAAAAACAACAGGAGCTTTCGTTAGACCAAAAGGCATAACTAAGTTTTCACAATGTCCAGTGGGTGTTTTGAAGGCTCTCTTCCATTCGTCTCCCTCCCTAATCCGGACAAGATTATAAAAGTTACACTGGTCTAGTTTAGTGAAGATCTTAACTGAATGAACGTGTTCAAAAACTGAGTATATAAGAGTGTTTAATCCCATGTAGTCAATGCATGGGCAGAAGGTCTTATCCTTCTTAGCCAAAAATAAATAAATAAATATAAACATCCCCCACTGGGGAACTATAGATGAAGCAAGGGATTCCTCAGTATAGTCCTTCATAGTCTCATGTTTGGGACTGAAGAACTTGTACATCCTGCTAGTGGCACGGTCTCTCAGTTGGTACAGATGTTGCTTCTCAGTAAGAAGGTTACCGGTTCAAATCCCATGTGGAAGCCTTTCTGTGTGGAGCTTGCATGTTCTCTCCATGCATACTTGGGTTTTCTCCGACACCACACAGCTGATAATGCTGATGAGGTCTCCTTTCTTAAACTTCGTTATAGTTTTATAACCATATTTAGTTGCGCCATAAAGATTCTGAAACACGCATTATAACATTTCACCAGTAATTGAAGCATTTCAATAAACTTTTGTGGGTTGTTAGCAATAAAATATTGCCACATTCTAGTTTTCAAAGGTCTGTCAACTTGTTTTTCATTCATTCAACCTTTATTTAGTCAGGTAAATCTCATTGAGCCTCGAGGGCTCATTTACAAAAGCGACCTGCTACAAACTAAAGAATGATGAACAGCAATGGTAGAATTTCCTTAAACAACAAACAACAGAAAAAAAAGAAAAAAAAAAACGTAGGAGAGAAATAGAAAGTGAAATGCAAAGTATCAAAACTAGCAAAACACCACAAGGTAGATGTACAAAATCAAAAACAGGAACATATCTGCAATGGTTTGTGCCAGGTTTCCAAAGGATTTTTAAAACCATTTGTTCCATGCTTTCAAGTCACTGGCTGTAGCAAAATGTACAATACCATGTATTTTCATTAAGATCAAAAAATTTGTGTTAAAAACATTATTTACCAGCATCCATCTGAAGCTTTTTAGGAATATGGCTTTCTTTAAATACAGATAGAAAAGCCTTTATCACTTCACCTCCAGTTTTTCTTTTCAAAACTCTCACATAAGCCTTTTTTGAAAATATGTCTGTTACGGTTCATAAATAATTAAAACAATCATTCTGGTCAGCCAAAGCTTGAATGTCGCAGAGGTCGGCATGAAATTGTTTTTAAAGGTCTGAAGACAAAAACTGTTTCTCGGAAAGTGGATTGTGTGAAGTGTATACGTATCTTAAAGATACAATTCTTGACTCAATCAGTAAAGAGTTACTTCAGGTTCACTCCGTTTAACCATCCTTACCTTTTAAGTCCTTCAAAACTACCAGGGTGAGAGGGTGAATACCGGTAGTAGATTTTTTTGTCAGTATTTTTTGTTTAGCCATCCTCATAGGAACACATGCAAATAAACAAAAATATATACATAACCCCTTTCTTTAATAAAGAAACACAGTCAGTTTTGTTGTCAGACTTTTAAAAAACATGCAAAAGTTAGAAAAAATCTAATAGAAATTGAAGATATATGTAATTTTAATGGGGGCTCCGCGCTCGGGGTCCCTCTTGGGGTCTTGGGCTCTGGTCCCCCCTTTGTCTGCCTCAGGTCTTGGGGGTCGGGTCTCTGATGCTTCGCGGTCACTATTGAATGTTCTATTGGAGAAGCCTAAAGCCTGGTTTATACTTCTTGTTGCACGTCTTTTACCCCCCGTTGAGTGAAAAAAAGTTGCGCAATTTCCGTCTGCACTCCCGCTGCGATCCCCCGGTGACAGCCGTCCTATACTGTACATTGCCCCCAGTCAGCACTGCGAGACGCGGAGGATGCGGCTCGGAGCGTGTGATTGGTTCAAAGTTTGTGGGCGTTTTTTGTTTGGATGTCAATATATGGTGTATCACACCGCTACCCGCTACTCTTCCAGAAGCCGGTTTTTGTTTTTGCTTTGACATGGATAGTTTTGAAGCTAAACTCGCCTTGTATAGATCTGGTCCTGTTCAGCGTGCGAACGTGCCAACGCCGTTCGCGTTGTCTTTCCATGTTAGCGGTCAGTAACATAAGTATAAGGTCATTTTCTTCATCCTCATCCTCCGACTCGTCATCCAACCTGAGAAGCATCTCTTTTGCCGCTTGCGCATACATTTTTTTCATTGTGAACTGTAGAAAACTTCCTCCATCCATCAACAGTCATATAAGCTGTGCGAGTGACGTATGCAGTGGGAGGGAAGAGGGAGGGATCACTATAATGTATCCCCCAAGTCTTTTCCAAGTATAAACACTCAATGCGGTCGGTGACACACGCAATTACGTCATCGCTGGCTCGCAGCCGCACGTCTTGCATGAAGTATAAACAAAGCTTTATACACTTATGCATGCTCACAACCACACAACGATAGATGCAAGGATGTATATGAGGTATCGTATGTAGATATGTAGATGTGTATATGACTGCATATGCATGTACATACATGTACATGCATACATACATGTACATGCATGTACATGTATGTATATACATACATACATACATGTATGTATGTATATATATGTAGGTATAGGTATACAGTATATATTTATAGAAAACTACTGCAAAGCCATAAATATTCAAAGTCTTTTATAAGTACAGTACAGTATGTGTTTACTTGCTGTGTTCTGTCATGTTCCTTGCAGGTTTGCGGACAGCGTCGGGTGTGTTTGCGCTGTGCTCTCTTTGTGTATGTTTATTATATTTTGTGGTCTTAATTTCCTTTCTTTCTATCTATCCTATAAAAAAAATCATAATGGTGTGAAGAGGATGGCTGTAAGGTGAGAAGGGAGGCCATCTATAAAAGGGAAAAAAAATGTAATAGAAAATGAAGAGGTAGTCCTCGACTTACGACGCCCTCGACTTACGACGTTTCTGACTCATAAAAATAGTAAATAATTAGTTGACTTGTCTCCCTCCTCCCTAGCAGGCTCCATTCACATAAAGGGAGCTAGCTCCCTTTATGTGAAAGGGAGACAATTCAACTCACTCCTTCGTCTTTAAAAACTGTGTTAAGTGCTTGGTAACTGTACAGTACTGTACATTTATTTATTTATTTAAAAATATATAAATACAGTATATATATATTTATTTTTTTTGTATGCGATCCGACTTACGTTATTTTCAACTTACGAACAGCCCGTAGGTCCAGAACTCGTTCTTAAGTCGGGGACTACCAAACCTGTATATGTAATTTTAATGAAAAAAACAACAACAGCAACAACAATACTGTACCTGCGTTTTTATAACATTTTATATGGAATTAATAAATAATCCTACTAAGTTTATACTATTTCAAAAAATGCAATAGAAACGACACTACAGTTCTAAACTAAGAAAGACTTTTGGCAGGAAATTTAAAATATTCAGTTCTCAAAGAACTTGACTCTGCAATGGCATCAAGTTGTTTTAGCTGCATATCACTCGTGCATTTGTACTCGTGAAGATTGAGGTGTAAATCTGTTTTTCCAATTTCAGTTTGTGTAAAAGCTTTAGAGCCATGATCTTCTCTCCAGCATCTTGTTTTTTTATTTTATTCAACCTTTAGGTTAATCCCAACGAGCCTCGGGATTCATTTACAAGAGGGATCTAAAATCTGATTCTTCTGGTCGTATGTTGTGGAAAACAATCAGTCGTTGGATAGCAGGAACAAACCGAGGGTTTAGGCTTTCTTTATTCTGCGAGACTGCTTTTAAGAGAAGCGTTTACTCCAAAAATGTCTGCTTGAGATGGAATAAGTCCCCAGATGACTCATTTTGCCATTATCAGTGAGCTTTCATTTTCTTCCTGGCTTAGGACAGATTTGGTGGTGTAAGTATAATGTGGCATCACCAGTCTGAGAACTGTCCATTCATTGTAAATTAGCCCTCCTACTGGAGTTAAAGGCCTCAGTTTCTCATCTTTGTCCAGCTGATACAGACTGGGCTCACCTCTCTCATAGATGAACAGTATCCCCACACACCACTGAATCCGTATGGTTCTCAAGACCACTCCTGGTGCAGCAATTCATGTGGAGTGCGTTGCATTCTACCAGGTAAAACGTGGTTCTCCAGGGAACATCTGCAGCTTGGTCAGGATATGGAAAGGGGTACTACAGACTAGAGCGGTGTCCTTTGCCATGAAGGTTGTGTGCTATTTATCCAAGGTTGTCAAAGTTGAAGCAGCTTCAGTGGACTCTCCTTCAGATAAAGCTGATGAAGGTAGACGGTCCTTCAGCAACCAGCACAGGAGGCGTTTTAGTTAAAGCTGATGCAGATGGTACAGCAGCAAGATTTCCATCCTAACAGTCTGATAACCGGTTGCCTCCGCATTTTTGTGCTTGAATCTCTTTACAGCAAACTGTAATGGAACAACTAAAGAACATTTGAACGCTTAGAAATCCCACCCTTTCTTCTGATTGGCTGAGAGAAGACAAAGGATGCATCTCAGACTAAGGTCTTTTGTTGATCCAGGAACCTCATAAAATTTTCACTTCTTTGTGGAAGGGCAGAACAAAAGACGAAAGACTCAGATAAGACAAAGACAGTTCATAACTTCAGGTGCTGTAGCTCTTTCTTAAATCGACTCGTGACACTTGATCAGACCAGTGTGTCACTCTACACTTAACTTTTTATAAAGTATAGAAAGTACCTGCAAGCAAAAAAAGCAAGCAGTAATTGGACAAAATAGCATTTTGTGTTTTGACTTACATAATCAAATTAAAAAGCTTACGGTATGTTCCTTGAAGGAATACACATCGCTTGCTGCCTTTCATGCCAGGGTTTTATAAAAATAATGATATGTTGGAATATGGCACAGATTGAGCCTTTTTGGTCAAATATTTAAAATAATGTGCAAAATTAAATGAGCTGATGGTTCATTTTGCTGACAGGATACACCCCAACTGCTGACCTGTAAATGTGTTAATAAAAATCTGTTAGTGTTCAAAATATGTTGGGGATGACTCTCAGCTTCTACCACATCAAAATCTAGCTCAGTATCTCTAAAACTGACTGAATTGTGGCCATTTTTGTGTTTTGTTATATACAGTACCGTATTTTCTGCCGAACATGTCGCACCGCCCTATAAGTCGCATAAGTTCTAATATGTCTAATAAATTGGAAAAATATATAAATAAGTTGCTTTGTCATATAAGTCACATCTATTATGTGTCACCGCTGACAACCCGGAAATATGGGCCAGTGTTGTGTCAAAAATCGATTGGCTGCCAAATGGTGGCCACGGGAGCATGCACGGGAGGACTTTAACAAGAATTTAACAAGATTAACACTTAAAAACAATTATTTGTTTGCTCAAAATTATATTAAAGGTGTGTCTAAGTTTAACTTTTCCTTAATAAATGTACTTTAATGGTCAAATCAGCTACATTTCAAAAGTCAATACGTGGAAGTAGGAGCACGCAGAGGAACGACTCGTGCATTTCTTCGAAATTTAACAAGATAAGCACCTAAAACAATTATTTGCTAGCTCGACTTTATAGTAAAGGCGTGTCTCAGTTGAACATTTACTTAGAGCTGATATATGTAATTTTCTAACAATATATTTTTAACATATTTCTTCTCTGTCACTATCTCCTGACAGACTGATGTTAGACAAGTAATCTCTGAAAAAAACTATACATGTAGTCCCCTTGCTTCTCTAAAAGCATTTTTTTTAAAACACAGTGACCCGCCGTTAACCAGCAAATAAAAACAGTTTTTAACCAGCCAATAAAAACAGTTTTTAACCAGCCAATAAAAAAAGAGCTTCTCATTTCTCACGCTCTTAACCCACGCCCCCCGCTGTCCCAGCCCGCAGCGGCCGTGCAGGTTCTCGTTCAAAGGATTGCAAAGCGATGCAAAACTGTTTTGTATGTGACACAAATGTATTAAATTCCCCTTCTTCATCCCTGATCTGGACTTTTCTTTTGGTTTTTTGCCAAAAGTCAAGTGATCGCTTCCTCCTCCGCTGAGTCCATGAATGAATTGAGGAAATGAATGAATTTGTCACGAGCGAATTAAACTCGGGTTCAACGTGGCTGCACGAGGCTCTGCAGATTTCATGGTGTTCTGGTGTGCTGGACCAGCGCTCCATGTTTTTATTTTATTTTTTAGAACGTTTTATTAACATATAAACACAGAATATCGCAGCGGCTGCGACAGAACATGAAGTGGAGGCGGAGTTAAGGAAGCTGAGCTGAATTACAGCGAGAGCGAGGGGGAACAGAGCCATATATGGCTCTGAGGGGGAGGGTCCAGAAACATGTCTCTGTTCCAAAATTTTCTAAGTTCCAGCGTGTTCCAGAAATTACATATAGCAGCTTTAAGAAATGCATGTCAATGGTCAAATTAGCTGCATTTCACCAGGCCAGTGCAGCAAAATTAAGCTGATTTGACAGTTGCTCCAGGCACCATCCTGGAGCTGGATGAAGGTGGCAAGCTGATTTGTCATTAATAGCCACTTTTACCTATTACATGACACAATGGCATGCCATATTGCTCGAGGGCTGAAAATGGTATCAATATTTTCCATGTCAGAATACCATACCATACAATTTTATTCATAAAGGACTTTAAACAGGAACCAGGCCAAACCAAAGTGCTGAACAAACAAACGACAGGCAACACACACAATGAAGTACAAAACAAAATGTTGGGTTCGTGACACAAAAGACATAAAAACATTGCAGATCATAAATAAATCAACCAAACACAGATCAGCGGGTGTTGAAAGCAACAGAATACTGTAGTAATGAGTCTTTAACCAGGATTTTAAAACTGAGAGGGAGGGGCCTGTCTGACGAGCAGCGGTAACTCGTTCCAGAGTCTTGGGCCTGTTACAGAGAACGCCCTGTCACCTCCGCGCTTAAGACGAGCTCCTGGAATTGTTAAAAGTACCCGGTCCTCTGACCTCAAAGCACGTGGTGGGACATACAGCTGTATCAAATCAGAGAGATAGGCGGGGGCGAGACTGTTCAGTGATTTGTAGACATACAGGAGAATTTTGAACTGGATTCGAAGATGAACCGGTAGCCAGTGCAGGGAGGCCAAGACTGGTGTAATGTGCTCTCTTTTGCCTGTACTGGTTAAAAATCGGGCTGCTGCGTTCTGGACCAGTTGTAATCGTGCAATGGTGGCCTGACTGACGCCAAGCAGAAGTGAATTGCAGTAATCAAGCCTAGATGTAATAAATGCGTGAATTACTGTCTCCAGGTTATTTTTTGATAATATGGGCTTCAGCTTAGACAGTCGCCTCAGCTGGAAAAAACAGGATTTAACGATCATATTTACATGACTGTTGAGTTTCATGGAAGGATCCATTATCACTCCCAGATTTGTGACTTTTTGTTTTTCAGACAGGGGTAGAGCAGAAAGGTTGATGCAGTGGTTCGAGATTGTGTCATTGGGAAGGAACAATATGGCTTCAGACTTCTTATCATTGAAACTTAAGAAATTTAAAGCCATCCAGTCCCTGATGTCAGCCAGGCAGTCGAGCAGAGGTTGAATAGAGCCTGTACCATTTTGTCTTAGGGGAAGGTAAATTTGACAGTCATCGGCGTAGAAGTGGAAGGGTATGTTGTGTTTCCGGGAAATAGCACCAAGTGGCAGCAGGTATAAGGAGATGGAAGGGTATGTTGTGTTTCCGGGAAATAGCACCAAGTGGCAGCAGGTATAAGGAGAATAAGAGAGGACCCAGGATGGACCCCTGCGGAACCCCCCATTTAAGAGCCGCCACTGCAGAACTAAAATCATTGATGGAAACACAAAAGGACCTGTCAGAGAGGTAGGATCTGAACCAATTGAGGGCTGACCCTGTGATGCCCACCCACTGCTCCAACCTAGCAATGAGGATCTCATGGTCGATGGTGTCGAAAGCGGATGTGAGGTCCAATAGGACAAGCAGCACAGAGTCACCAGTGTCTGTGGATAGGAAGATGTCGTTAAAAACCTTCAGTAGGGCAGTCTCAGTGCTGTGGAGAGATTTGAAGTTAGATTGGAATAGCTCAGGGATAGCGTGATCCTCCAGGAAGCACTTCAACTGGGACTCAACTATTTTCTCTAGAAGTTTAGATAGAATGAAAACAGTCATATCTCAGCCAAAGATTGGTTAATAAATATGGGGGAAAAAAACAAGTTGCTTCGGCGTGTAAGTTGCAGGGAATGTAAATTGGGCAAAAGGTGCAACTTATAGACTGGAAAATATGGTAGCTGTAGCAGCCATCTTGAATTGGGTTGACTCCAAATTTTAATTGGTTACATCCACTGCTTTCTCATAATTTCATCAAAATCCCTCTACTGGTTCATCAAATATTTTGCTTACACAAAAGACTAACAAATTAAATACATTACCGCCCTTTCATCTTTCATGATAAATATCTGGAAAACAAAATCTCAAATTATAATAATAATCATGAATAATAATGAATTTAATTTATAACGCACTTTTAATAACAAAAATCTCAAAGTGCTAGTTAAAATTAAATCCGTCATTTGTTGTGTCGAACCCTCCCCTCCTTGTTACTGTTGTTGTCTTTGCCCTCCCTCCTCCCAGTCCGAACCGATCTCCTGCTCTCCTTCAGTAGACTGGCAGGAGGTCAGCATCAGGCCGACCCCGAGCAGCTCCTGAGGGGAGCAGCTGTCAACAAGCAACATGGATAGTTTGAGCACTGAGGGCAACATTGTGGCACGTCGAGGTCAAGAGAAATTACTCAGCCCGGAACTGACTGACAGCACAGTTGGAGGAGGAACGGTCATGGTTCAGGCCTCCTAACGAGATATCAGCATCCTAGAAATCTGAACTATCCCACTGCCTGCACATTGGAGTTTCTCATAAATATAGATTCTGATTCTTAAATTAAACCCATAGCATTTCTGAAAAAACTTTACAGTCTTTTATAATTTAAAATAAAATAATTTTTGACATGTTTGACCACTAACACATGCAGTTTCTTTAGTTTCTCTTGGGTGGTGCAACTCTATACAGAGTCAGAGGTAAATCAGCGAGTTTCACTTTTGACAAACCAACGCAATCCCAAATGATGACCTTTCTACCACTGTGCTCTGAGGCTGTTGTCAGAATGCATTCTATCATGTAATACATTTTCTTTCTACAAAACAGTTCTGCTGTTCCTCGGACTTTGGTGAATCTGTCTAGATCACATTATTTAAATCTGTTCAGACTTACCTTTATTTTTATTGTTCTTTTTGAATCACAAGGATTCTCTGCCAAAAGCCAGAATGATACAAACAGCTGGAAACAGTTTTTGCACATCTCCTGCCAAAACTATAGGGTTTGTGTAAAATCTGTGGTCATCAGACTGGTAAAAATGCACATTTTTATTGTACTTGACACTGTTGATTTGTTCTCAAAAGGTCAATGTGGCGTTGATTCATCTTTGTCATCATTTTGGAGGCGTAATTAAAAAAAACAGCAGCAAGAACAGCGTAAAAAGGCTGCAGGCATTTGTGCAGAACAGCCGAACTTTAGCTGCTGGCTGAGATTTTCCATTTTTCTGCTAAATTCTCTGGTTCCCTTATTTATCAACCAAGTCTGCCCTCTGCAGGATACACATGAATACATTTTTTGCTTCCACTCTGACTGAACTGGTTTGTTTGTGTGACGAATTATCATTCAAAAAGCAATAATGTCAAAATTATAACAAAATGTTCAGACATTAAAAAAGATCATCCAAATAAACGTTCTCCTCGTGCCTCCATATTTTACAGCTTAAATTCCTTAGAGTTGAAACATTTCACTTGTGTCACAATATCTTGTAAAGTTAGATAAAGTTGGATTTGTCCGACTCAAACCAATAAAATCTTCCATGAAGAACATTAGATATGGTGCCGAACATCCATCTTTAAAGAAGTCAAACTTCAACAGATGCCCCCATTCTGTGGAGGTTTTCAGAAATGGTTTATCCAAAAATCCAAATGAGCGCTGAAGCAAATCTCCAGTGATGAGGTGAGATGGTACCCAGGCACTCAGGCTGGATCAAAGCAGCGTGGAGACGCAGAAGAGAAGAAGATGAAAGAGCTACACATTAAGCTGTTTACTATGGTGACATGAAAAGGTGTTGTAGCTCTGTATTCTGCCTAATGAGGGTTATCTGTTTAGATATTCAGAGCTGCCAGTTCACAGCGTTTTACATCACAGCCCTACATCAAAAGGAAACTCCATTTTGTGCCAAGGTGATGTGTGATATATTGGAGTCCCTGTAGATTAAATTAGCATTTAAGTATTTCACTAAGGCTCATTTGCACTTGGCCTCATAGATGAGGTGAGTCTCATCGCACTTTTNGGGGCTTGAACCGGCAATCTTTCTATCACAAGCTCACCTTCTTAACCTCTGTGCCACCACTTCCACATAGGCTATATTTCATTTTCTAAAACAGTGTAGATTGTATAATAGGATATATACCTTCTTCACCTTAAATTCTTCTAACCCAGATGATCTTGTCACATTCTACAACAACAGCCTCACCAACATCCTTAACTCTGTTGCTCCTTTGAAAACCCTGTCTGTTTCCTTCTCCAACTCTGCACCCTGGTTCACCCCAGAACTCAGTTCCCTGAAATCCAAAGGTTGGCAGCTAGAGCGTCTCTACAAAAAGTCCGGTCTCACAATTCACAAGGAACTTTATGCGAACCACATCATCCATTACAAGAACAGTATTTCTCAAGCCAAATCCAGCTACTTCTCTGACATCATCAGTTCCAATGTTGGCAATTCAAAGACATTGTTCTCTCTCCTTCACCGTTCTCTCTCATCTCCTAACTCTACCCTCTCACATGGTTTGCACAGAATTTCGCAACTCACTTATGTCATATTTCAATGATAAGATTCTTTCAATTCATAAACACCTTGGACCAAATACTGCCCCCAGCATCCTTGTTGAACTCCCCTCCCTCCCTCCCTTTCTCTGTCTTCTCCCTCCCCTCTGCTGATGACATTGCTGACATTATCAGCAAGTCCAAGTCCTCATCCTGTCAACTTGACCCATTTCCCACAGTTCTTGTTAAATCCTGTCTCCCGTCTCTGCTCCCTATCATCACTAATATCATCCACTCCTCCCTAACCTCTGGCATTGTTCCCACAGCCTTCAAATCTGCTGCCATCACCCCCATCATCAAGAAACCAGGTCTTGACTTCACCAACTTCAGTAATCTTCGTCCGATCTCCAATCTGCCCTTCATTTCCAAGGTTCTTGAAAAAGCTGTTGCTAGTCAACTTCACTCACACCTGTCCAACAATAACATTTATGAAGAGTTTCAATACGGTTTTCGCCCCCACCATAGCACTGAAACAGCTCTAATAAAAATTACTAACGACCTTCTTCTTGTTGCTGACTCTGGTCTTCTGTCCATCCTCATTCTTCTTGATTTAAGTTCTGCCTTCGACGCCATCTGCCATTCTATCCTCCTCAACAGACTAACCTCCATTGGCATCTCAGGTACTCCGTTAGACTGGTTCAACTCATCTCTCCGACCGCACTCAATTCATTCAGATTAAATCCTTCTGTTCCCAGTCTTCTCCCCGTCTCCACGGGTGTCCCCCAAGGCTCTGTTCTCGGACACCTCCTCTTCATCATTTACCTCCTTCCTCTAGGTCACATCTTCTGTAAATATGGCGTCCATTTCCACTGTTAAGGCCGAGATACACTCGAGCGTCCTCACGATACGCCTATACGCAGCGTACGTACGTCAAGGCAAAAGCGTAGCCCCGCGTAGCCCCTCAGGGCATGTACGCGCAAAGCTTTTTTTTTTACGTCCGCGTGCGCGATACGCGGTGTCTGACCATAAACTTCCCCGGCGCCGGACTGTTTTGTATGTTACACAAATGAAATAAATTCCCCTTCTTTATCGCTGATCGGGCCTTTTCTTTTGTTTTTTTGCCTAAAGTCAAGTAATCACTTCTTCCTCCGTTCACTCCATGAATGAAATGAATGAATTCAGGTCCTACCTGGGTGCGCGATGTTTTAAATATCCCTGGTGGGCTGTGTGCTGCAGGAAAAGCACTCCCTGATATTATTTTTATTTCTGAGAGAACTTTTTATAACATATACAGGTGACCCCCGATTTACGAACGATTTAGGGACCTAAGAACGGTTCGCAGCTCGATTCTGCCGTAGCTAGGGGGTGAAAATTATTTAAAAAAAAAAAAATTATCATGCTAACGGAGCGCGCGCACACATTTAAGCATGTACAGTAGTGTACTGTAATGTTAAACATTGCTATTCACATTTACAGAATAAATAAAAATATATTTTCTTACTTTGAGATGGTCAAAGCCGACATCTTAGGTTGCCATGCGTTGATTGTTGTCGGGCCGAGCAGCGCGGCGGCCGGCCAGTGAACCACCGCAGCTGCTCCAGACCTGTGTTAGCTAGCTGGATAGCTTCTGCTAGCCAAGCCATGAGCTGGTGTTGGAGCGGCGGCGCGATCAATCTGCAGCTCAGGGCCGGCCCAAGCCTCTTTGGGGCCCTAAGCGAAATTTGGATGGGGGCCCTCTGTTTCTACTAATAATGTGAATTACTGCAATCAACGGTCAGATGGTTTTATCATTCTCCCACCTAATAAAACGTATTGCAACTCTGACAGTCCTTTTTAATGTATATATGTAATTTATTGCAGGGTGTCAAACTTATTTTAATTTTGGACCACATCAAGTTCATGAATGTCCTCAGAAGGCCAGACATGGCAGAATGTATTGATAAAACTGCCTATGAATAAACTGGTAAAATCAAACTTTCTAAAAATAAAAATAAAAACGTTGCCCATCATGCCTTTTGGGGAAGGAAAAGGTATCCTTAATAGGCAGTGGTCCTCTCATCACCTGCTCAGTCCTGTTTACATCTGAGAGGAAAGATGGCCACTCAGCTGGGTCCATTGGCAGAGCTGATGATCCTTGGTGTGGCTCGGACTTTGATGTGGAAGCTTCTGAGAAAGAGACAAAAGAAAGATGAAGATTAATAATAACATAAAAGGGCAGAAAATGTTTGCGATGTACATAACTGTTAATCTGAAAATGATCTGGAGCACAAAGAGGAATTATAGAAGATGTTTTGCTGTTAACTTACCAGGTAGATCATCTGCAGTTGCAGACACAGATGAGACAGTGGGCACATGGGGTTGCTAGACTTAGCTCTGCAGAGGACGGAGATGGACCTAAGATGAAAACAAAAAAAATTATGTTAGATGTCATATCACATTTACAATTATGTTGCTTACTTTTTTTAATAAAAAGTTCAACTATTCTTATACCAGTGTTTTTGCTTATAATAAAAAGGAATCTGCCAGTACACCAACTGAAATGTATTTTAAATATTTTTAAATAATTTGGTTGTCTAAGTGTCTGATTTTAGAAATAATATTGGAATTATATCTCAAGATGGTTAAACAATTATATGAAAGAGGTTTTGCTTACCAGGTAGTTCAGCAGTAGTTGCAGGCACAGATGAGACTGCGGTCATAGAGGATGCTAGACTTTGCTCTGCAGAGGATGGAGAGGGACCTAAGATGAAAATAACAAAAAATGTAATTATGTTAGATGTCATATCATACTTGTAATTATGTTGTTCACTTTTTTTATGGAAAAGTATAAAAATACTTTCATATTTTGCTTTTTTGCTTGTAGTAATAAAACAAATCAGCCAGTAAAACTGAAATTTTCTTCAGACATGTTTAAACAGTATTTGTTCCTCCAAAGTCTTCTATTTTCTGCTTACGTTGTAAATAAAAAAAATTATGAGTTAGTTGTCTAGGAGTTATAAAAAGGATGTTATGCAGTTAATTTACCGATTGGGCACAGAGGATGAGGTGCTACACTTAGCTCTGAAGAGGACAATGATGGACATAAGATGAAATACATACATATGCACACACATTCCTTGCATACATTCATTACAGACTCTGGAGTGTAATTATGACTAAAAATTAATTGTATGCTGTATGGTGAGTCTTTCTCTTACCTGATGCTCTGCCCACAGCTGAGCCTGGTAATGTGGACTCTCGCTGACAAAATATTTTAACAGTGCTCCTGCAGAATTTTATATAACATAAGTTTGTGTAAAAAATTGTTTATTTTAGTCAAATAAATTATCATGCTCAACAGTCCACAACATATTGCCAACTCAAGGATAGCTAGTAAGCCGTTAATATATCAATATAGCCTGATGTAAAACATTTGACTAGCAAATGTTATGTATTGTGAAGTTTTAATTATTGCTATCAAGCGTTAGCAAAAACGCTGTTTTGAGCCCAAAAAAAGATATAGTGCCAATCAACTCACATAAAATTAAAACTCAGTTATTAACAAGTACAAACACGGTAGTCCAGACTGTTCAATGTTGCTAGCTCTATTTATCCATTAGCAGCTGCACAAATATTTTTTGATAAAAGAGATGTACTTTGTACAAACATACCTTTATCTTGCCGTTTTTTCTCTTCTTCATCATCTTTTTTCCTCTTCCCTTTTCAGCCCCTGAAGGATATATGCCCTTTTTTGCGACATTATCTAGCGTTAGTTACGTGTCAGGTGCTTAATTAGCTGCATGCGTACTTCACATTGCGGCAAGGAGTTCTGAGAAACCTGTGAAACCTGCTCTACTGGGGCCCCACTAAGTGGGGGGGGGTCCTCGAGGACGCCATCTCTTCCGTGGTCCACACTGCTCTCACCCACCTGGATCAGAAGGACTCATACGTGCATCTGCTCTTTGTGGACTTCACATCTGCCTTCAACACCATGATCCCCCAAACTCTGATAGACAAACTATCTACACTTGGACTAAGCCCCTCCATTTGTAACTGGGTACTAGACTTCTTAACAGACAGACCACAGTCCGTGAAGATCCACAACTTCTCCTCCTCCACCATAACCCTCAGCACTGGCTCTCCTCAAGGATGTGTGCTGAGCCCCCTTCTGTTCACTCTGCTCACATATGATTGTACAGCCACACTTCCAGGCTGTCATATTGTTAAGTTTGCAGATGATACAGCGGTGGTGGGATGCATCACAAACAATGATGAGTCCAGCTACAGACAGGAGGTGGAACACCTGGAGAGCTGGTGCAAAGAGAATAATCTTCACATGAATGTGAAGAAGACAAAGGAGATGATTGTGGACTTCAGAAGGAACAAACACACCCACGCCCCACTGAAAATAGTAGTAAGTAAGTAGTAAGTAAAGTTTATTTATATAGCACTTTTCGCAGATAAAATCACAAAGTGCTGTACAACATATAAATAAAAAATTAAAATAAACAGAAGAATTACTGTATTAAAATCTGATTAATCAAAACAATAAGAACAGCTGATAAAAACAAGAACAATTGATAAAAACACTCAATAAAAACATTTATCTAAAAGCTTGTCTGAATAAAAGTGTCTTGAGCTGGGTTTTAAAGGAATCAATAGAGGTGGTCACACGAAGAGACAGGGGCAGGGCATTCCACAGCCGGGGGGCTACGGCCTGAAAGGAAAGGTCACCCCGAGTTTTAAACCGGGTCTTAGGGACCTGTAGAAGGTTCAGTGCTGAAGAACGAAGGGTGCGGGCTGGAGAATAGGGGATCAGCATTTCTGTGATGTATTGGGGGGCCTGTCCATTTAACGCTCTAAAAGTTAATACCAAAATTTTAAAATGAATTCTAAATTTAACAGGGAGCCAATGTAGATCATATAAAACCGGTGTGATGTGAGACCTTCTATTTGTTCCTGTTAAAAGCCTCGCAGCAGCGTTCTGGACCAACTGGACACGAGCGACAGCAGACTTATTAAAACAAGTAAAAAGTGAATTGCAGTAATCTAAACGAGAAGAGATAAAAACATGAATAATCATCTCCAGGTCAGATTTGGATAAAATTGCCCTCAGTTTAGAAATGTTCCTCAGGTGATAAAAGCAGTTTCTGACCAGAAGCTTTGAATGTTTGTCCAAAGACATTGACTGGTCGAACTGAACACCAAGGTTTCTGAGGCTCGGCTGAGAAGAGGAGCCCAGAGAACCGAGATGTTGTTTGATGCGAGGAACTTTCTGTTCAGGGGCAATGATCAGGGTTTCAGTCTTGGCAGAATTTAACTGAAGGCAGTTGTTGGCTAACCACACCTTAATATGGGACACGCAGTTTACTAATTCATCTAACTTGTGTAATTCTGAGTCATTGAAGGAGCAGTAGAGTTGAATGTCGTCAGCATAGAAATGGTAAGAGACATTTCTGAAGCTATTTATAATCTTTGCAAGTGGTGTGATGTAAATAATGAACAGAATAGGACCCAAGACTGAACCCTGAGGAACACCATACCTTAACGGAGAGGTCTTAGACTGTATGTTATTCACAAACATTGAAAATTTTCTGTTGTTCAAATAAGAGGAAAACCACTTCAAAACAGTTCCAGAAAATCCTAATTCATGTTGTAGTCGATGTATCAGAATTGTGTGGTCGACTGTATCAAAAGCTGAAGAAAGATCTAATAAAATCAAAACACTGCTCTGACCAGAGTCTGCAGCCATCAAAATGTCATTGGATACTTTTAATAAGGCAGTTTCAGTGGAGTGCATTTTGCGAAAACCAGATTGAAACTTGTCCAGAATATTATTACTTTGCAAGAAAGTATTCAACTGTGCAGTAACTAACTTCTCCAAAATTTTAGCAAGAAAAGGTAATTTTGATATTGGCCTGTAGTTGCAGAGCTCAGTGGGGTCCAAATTGGGCTTTTTCAAAATCGGATTTAAAACTGTTTGTTTCAAAAAACATGGAACTGACCCTGTAGAAAGAGAAATGTTAATTAATTTTGCTACATGGGGACTGATGCTATCTGACACCTTTAAAAACAGTGATGCGGGGACAGCATCTAGCACACAGGAGGAAGGTTTGATCTGTTTTAGAACAACCTTCACGTCCTCTAAAGTGACAGGTGTAAATGAAGACCAGGAGCTCACTGAAGGCACTGAACTGAGGGTGAGGTGGATCTGCAGTGGAAGTGGTCTCCAGCTACAAATACTTGGGTGTACACTTGAATGATAACCTCAGCTGGAGCAACAACACCACCAGCCTGATCAAGAAAGGTCATCAGAGACTCTACTTCCTCAGACGACTGAGACGTGCTGGTCTGAGCAGCCCAGTTCTCACCTCGTTCTACAGGTGTGCAGTGGAGAGCGTCCTGTGCTCCAGCATCAACGTGTGGCATGGAGGCTGCACAGTTGAAGAGAGGAAAGCTCTACAGAGAGTGGTGAAGGCTGCACAGAAGTCTGTTGGAGTCAGTCTCCCCACCATCACAGACATTTACACCTCCAGATGCAGGAAAAGAGCCACCTGCATCATGAAAGACCTCACTCACCCAGCACACTCACTCTTTGCCCCACTCCCCTCAGGACGGAGGTTGAGGAGCATCAAATGTAGAACCACTAGACTGAGGAACAGCTTCTACCCTGAGGCTGTTAGACTCATGAATAAATAAAAATAAAATAAAAAATAAACACTGCAAAATATCACATCATGCTGATGCTGATCTGTTTTCTTGTTGCTGTGTTCATCTGTGACCATCTGCTCATACAGACTCATGTTCGTGCTGCTGTTTATAATGATGTTTTTCCACTACATTAGGGCTTAGTGTATTACTAGTTGATGTTTTTCTTAGTTAATTCTAGATGTTATTACTGTTTTTCTCTTGCATTTGTTGTTGGATGTAACTGGGACCCCGTGTACATAATCTCGTTTTCATCACATGTACCACATGCGGTGCAAATGACAATAAAGACTCTCTGACTCTGACTCAAGACGACCGGTCATTTCTTTCTTTCCATAGAGCGATTTCTACATATTCAAATATACATATACACACAAATATATGATATATATGTTATATACTGTATATCATTATGAAAATAAAAACCTGAACTTTATGATGAAGTTGTGTGTAATAGAATAATATAATAAAAAATAAATAAAATAATTAAAATAAAAAAATCACAAAACTCAGCTCCTCTTTGGGGGCCCCCTTGTGTGACCCTGGGGCCCCAAGCGGCTGCTTACTCCGCTTATGCCTTGGGCCGGCGCTGGGTCTGGGGCACGGAGAATTGGAGCTGTGGAAAACAAGGTTGTTAATTTTTGAAAAACATGGTCGGCAGCAGGATTCCATGTGAATCTGGTCTTGGTGGAGGTTAGAGCATGAAGAGGGCCAGAAATAATACTGTATCCTTTGATAAATTTTCGGTAGAAGTTGGCAAATCCAAGAAATATTTGAAGTTGTTTACGGTCCCTGGGAACAGGCCATTCTAAGACTGCAAAGACCTTATTAGTGTCCATGGATACTTGGTTGGGGGATATTATGAAACCCAAGAATGACATAGAAGTTTGGTGGAATTCGCACTTCTCAGCTTTAACATATAAGTTGTTTTGCAAGAGTCTGACTAGAACAGTTCTGACATGTTGTTGGTGGGACTCCATATCCATCCATCCATCCATCCATTTTCGTCCGCTTATCCGGGGTCTGGTCGCGTGGGTAGCAGCCTAAGTAGGGAGGCCCAGACTTCCCTCTCCCCAGCCACTTGGAGCAGCTCCTCTGGGGGAATCCCAAGGCGTTCCCAGGCCAGCCGAGAAACATAGTCCCTCCAGCGTGTCCTGGGTCTTCCTCTGGGTCTCCTCCCGGTGGGACATGCCCGGAACACCTCACCAGGGAGGCGTCCAGGAGGCATCCTAACCAGATGCCCGAGCCACCTCAACTGGCTCCTCTCGATGTGGAGAAGCAGCGGCTCTACTCCGAGTCCCTCCCGGATGACTGAGCTTCTCACCCTATCTCTAAGGGAGAGTCCAGACACCCTGCGGAGAAAACTCATTTCAGCCGCTTGTATCCGAGATCTCGTTCTTTCGGTCACAACCCAAAGCTCATGACCATAGATGAGGGTGGGAACGTAGATCGATCGGTAAATTGAGAGCTTTGCCTTTCGACTCAGCTCTCTCTTCACCACGACAGACCGGTACAGCGCCCGCTTCACTGCGGACGCTGCACCTATCCGCCTATCGATCTCACGCTCCAGTTTTCCCTCATTCGTGAACAAGACCCGAGATACTTAAACTCCTCCACTTGGGGCAGGACCTCCTCCCCGACCCGGAGAGGGCACGCTACCCTTTTCCGGCTCAAGACCATGGCCTCGGATTTGGAGGAACTGATCCTCATCCCGGCCGCATCACACTCAGCTGCAAACCGCTCCAGCGAAAGCTGTAGATCACGAGCTGATGAAGCCAATAGGACCACATCATCTGCAAAAAACAGAGAAGCGATTCTAAGGCCACCAAAACGGATCCTCTCAACACCTTGGCTGCGCCTAGAAATTCTGTCCATAAAAGTTATGAACAGAATCGGTGACAAAGGGCAACCTTGGCGGAGTCCAACTCTCACCGGAAACGAGCCTGACTTACTGCCGGCAATGCGGACCAAGCTCTGACACCGGTCGTACAGGGACCTAACAGCCCATATCAATGGGCCTGGTACCCCATACTCCCGGAGTACCCCCCACAGAACCCCCCGAGGGACGCGGTCGAATGCCTTTTCCAAGTCCACAAAGCACATGTAAACTGGTTGGGCAAACTCCCACGCACCCTCCAGGACCCTGCTGAGGGTGTAGAGCTGGTCTAGTGTTCCACGACCAGGACGAAAACCACACTGCTCCTCCTGAATCCGAGGTTCGACTATCCGACGGACCCTCCTCTCCAGAACCCCTGAATAGACCTTACCAGGGAGGCTTAAGAGTGTGATCCCCTATAGTTGGAACACACCCTACGGTCCCCCTTTTTGAATAGGGGAACCACCACCCCAGTCTGCCAATCCAAGGGAACTGCCCCCGATGTCCACGCGATATTGCAGAGTCGCGTAAGCCAACACAACCCCACAACATCCAGAGCCCTAAGGAACTCAGGACGAATCTCATCCACCCCTGGAGCCTGCCACCGCGGAGCTTTTTAACCACCTCGGTGACCTCAGCACCAGAGATCGGAGAACCCGACCCAAAGTCCCCAGGCTCCGCTTCCTCAGTGGAAGACGTGCCAGTAGGATTGAGGAGGTCTTCGAAGTATTCCGCCCACCGACTCACAACATCCCGAGTTGAGGTCAACAGCACGCCATCCCCACCATAAATGGTGTTGGTCGCGTACCGCTTTCCCCCCCTGAGACGCCGGATGGTGGACCAGAATCGCCTCGAAGCCGTACGGAAGTCATTCTCCATGGCCTCTCCGAACTCCTCCCACGCCCGAGTTTTTGCCTCAGCAACCACCCGAGCCGCATGCCGCTTGGACTGCCGGTACCTATCTGCTGCTTCCGGGGTCCCACAGGCCAAAAAGGCCCAATAGGACTCCTTCTTCAGCTTGACAGCATCCCTCACCGCCGGTGTCCACCACCGGGTTCGAGGGTTGCCACCACGACAGGCACCAACAACCTTGCGGCCACAACTCCGATAAGCTGCCTCGACAATAGAGGCGCGAAACATGGCCCACTCGGGCTCAATGTCCCCCGCCTCCCTCGGAACGTGTTCAAAGCTCTCCCGGAGGTGGGAGTTAAAGCTCCGTCTTACGGGAGACTCTGCCAGACGTTCCCAGCAGACCCTCACAATACGTTTGGGTCTGCCAGGTCTGACCGGCATCCTCCCCCACCATCGGAGCCAACTCACCACCAGGTAGTGGTCAGTTGACAGCTCCGCCCCTCTCTTCACCCGAGTGTCCAGGACATGCGGCCGCAGATCAGATGAGACGACAACAAAGTCGATCATTGAACTACGACCTAGGGTGTCCTGGTGCCAAGAGCACATATGGACACCCTTATGCCTGAACATGGTGTTCGTTATGGACAATCCATGACGAGCACAGAAGTCCAACAACAGAACACCACTCGGGTTCAGATCAGGGGGGCCGTTCCTCCCAACCACACCCCTCCAGGTCTCACTGTCATTGCCCACGTGAGCGTTGAAGTCCCCCAGCAGAACAAGGGAGTCCCCAGGAGGCGCACCCTCCAATACCCCCTCCAAGGACTCCAAAAAGGGTGGGTAATCTGCGCTGCCGTTCGGCGCATAGGCACAAACAACAGTCAGAGCCCGTCCCCCCACACGTAGGCGAAGGGAGGCTACCCTCTCGTTCACCGGGGTGAACCCCAACGTACAGGCACCAAGATGGGGGGCAACAAGTATGCCCACTCCTGCTCGGCGCCTCTCACCAGGGGCAACTCCAGAGTGGAAGAGTGTCCAACCCCTCTCAAGGAAACTGGTTCCAGAGCCAGAGCCATGCGTTGAGGTGAGTCCGACTATTTCTAGCCGGAACCTCTCAACCTCACACACTAGCTCAGGCTCCTTCCCCACCAGAGAGGTGACATTCCATGTCCCAATGGCCAGCTTCTGTAGCCGAGGATCAGACCGCCAGGGTCCCCGCCCTCGGCCACCACCCATTCCACAATGCACCCGACCCCTTTGGCCCCTCCCACAGGTGGTGAGCCTATGGGAAGGGGGACCCACGTCTCCTCTTCGGGCTGTGCCCGGCCGAGCTCCATGGGTGAAAGCCCGGCCACCAGGCGCTCGCCAACGTGCCCCTCCTCCGGGCCTGGCTCCAGAGTGGGGCCCCGGTGACCCGCGTCCGGGCGAGGGAACATTGTTTCCATTTATATTATTCATCATAAGGGGTCTTGTGGGCTGCGCTTTGTCTCGTCCCTCACCTAGGACCTGTCTGCCTTGGGTGACCCTACTAGGGGCATAAAGCCCCTGACAGCATAGCTCCTAGGATCATTGGGACACTCAAACCCCTCCACCACGGTAAGGTGGCAGCCCAGGGAGGGGTGTGAAAAACATATAAATTGCAAATGCATCATTGTTTTGAGTGCCAGCCTTTCTCTACAGTTGGTTGGAATAATCATTATTTAGCTTATGAGGTAGAAATTCCTTACCTAGCTCAAGCCAATATCTTTGTGGATTATGAGGGGCCGTGTAGGACTTAAACTATTTTCCTCTCTCACACACACATCTATTGCCTCTCATTCAGTATAGTATTAGTGCACACACACACACGTTTTCTGCGTATTGCCTCTCATTCATTATAGTATTATTCACTCACACACATCTATTGCCTCTCATTCACTACAGTATTAGTGCACACACACACACACACATTTTCTGCGTATTGCCTCTCATTCACTACAGTATTATTCACTCTCACACAAACATCTATTGCCTCTCATTCAGTATAGTATTAGTGCACACACACATTTTCTGTGTATTGCTTCTCATTCACTATAGTATTATTCACTCACACAAACATTTTCTGCATATTGCCTCTCATTTTGTAAGATAGCCGCGCTCCGACCGGCAGCAGCTTCATGGGCTCCCAGTTCATCTCTAGCTTTTAGTAGTTTTAATAGTGATTCTGTACCTGACTCTGCACGTTTTATGCGGGTGAATTATAGCCGGACTGAACTGTTGAGAATTGGAGCGGATTTGCCACAGGGAACAGCTGAAATCAGCAACAAACTCAAATCTATGCTCGGCAGGATGCAGCTTTTAAAGTATTCCACCTGGAAGCTACAACGGAGGTGCTCCGGCTCACGCTCCGGCGAAAAGAAAAGGAAGCGGTGCTCCCGGCATCAGAAGCGAGGCTGCCGGGCGGGGATTATGGTGAGACTGAAGGCGGACGCTAAAACCGGGAGACCCCCGATGCCGGCTCTTTTTCTGTCTAACGTCCGCTCGCTGGACAGCAAAATGGATTTGCTTCGTCTGAGAGTGACAACGTCGGAGGAAATGAAGAAGTGCTCTGTGCTTTGCCTCACGGAAACGTGGATTTCTAAGGAAACACCAGACTCTGTGTATGAACTGGATGACAGACTCTTTTTCAGAGCGGATCGTTGCACAGAGACTACGGGGAAAACACGATGTGGCGGTGTCTGTGTGTACGTGAGTACGAACTGGTGCTCAAACTGTGCTGTTATTAAAAGCCTTTGCACAGCTGCTGTGGAGCTGATCACAGTGAGGTGTCGCCCCCATTATCTACCCCACGACTATTCAGTGATCCTTATCACAGTTATTTACATCGCTCCTGATGCTAATGCTAATGACGCCCTGGAAGAAATTCATGAATTAATCAGCTCACTGCAGTGTAAATACCCAGAGGGGCTCTGCATTGTTTTAGGTGACTTCAACCACGTGAATTTAAAGGACTGTCTCCCAACCTTTAATCAACATGTATCCATAGCAACACGAGGGAGTAACACCCTCGATCATGTCTACACAAATGTAAGAGGCGCATACACAGCGAAGCCACGCCCACCGCTCGGGGCTTCTGATCATTTATCCCTCCTCATGGTCCCAGCACAACCCCCCCACTAAGACGTTGTAAACCAGAACAAAAGGAAGTAAAAATTTGGCTCCAGAACAGCACACCCATGCTGAGACTGCTTTGAAAAAACTGATTGGAGTGTTTTCAGGCAGGCTGCTGCTGAGGGAAGCTCGGTGGACCTGGAACTTTATGCATCCTCAGTACTGAGTTATATTAGCACATGCTCTGAAAATGTATCCATAAAAATAATGTTAAATCTTACCCCAACACAAAACCTTGGTTAAACAAAGAGGTTCGCACCCTGCTGGCAGCCAGGAACACTACCTTCAAGTCTGGAGACTCAGAGAAGCTGAGAAAGACCAGGAAAGAGCTGGTTGCTGGCATTAAGAGGGCCAAGGCCACATATGCACAGAGGATCAAGGGACAGTTCACCTCACAAGACCCACGGAGCATGTGGAAGGGCATCAAATGCAGAACTGATTATAAAAGCAGAAGCAAACAGTGCCCCAAAGACCCATCTCTGCCTGATACCCTCAACAAGTTTTATGCACGGTTTGAAGACCCAAATAGACCACCCAGCACCAGACTCACCTCATCACCAGAGGAAGAGCATCTCAGCGTGACCACAACAGAAGTGAGGAGTAGTCTCAGAAGGATCAACCCTCATAAAGCAACTGGACCGGACAACATCCCCGGGAAAGTTCTGAAGGAATGTGCGGACCAGCTCTGTGAGGTGCTGGCTGACATCTTCAACACCTCACTTGCCCTGGAAACAGTCCCCACCTGCCTGAAGACCGCCACCATCATCCCAGTCCCAAAAAGCTCCACAGTGACTGGTCTGAACGACTATCGGCCGGTGGCCCTCACCCCGATAGTCGCAAAATGCTTCGAAAAACTGGTCATGACCCACATCAAAACAACCGTCAACATCAACGAGGACCCTCATCAGTATGCTTACCGTGAGAACCGATCAACAGAGGACGCCATCTCTTCCGTGGTCCACACTGCTCTCACCCACCTGGATCAGAAAGACTCCTACGTCCGTATGCTCTTTGTGGACTTCACATCTGCCTTCAACACCATGATCCCCCAAACTCTGATGGACAAACTATCCACACTTGGACTAAGCCCCTCCATTTGTAACTGGGTCCTAGACTTCTTAACAAACAGACCTCAGTCCGTGAAGATCCACAACTTCTCCTCCTCCACCATTACCCTCAGCACTGGCTCTCCTCAAGGATGTGTGTTGAGCCCCCTTCTGTTCACTCTGCTCACATATGATTGTGCAGCTACCCATCCAGGTTGTCATATTGTAAAGTTTGCAGATGATACAGCGGTGGTGGGATGCATCACAAACAATGATGAGTCCAGCTACAGGCAGGAGGTGGAACACCTGGAGAGCTGGTGCAAAGAGAATAACCTTCACATGAATGTGAAGAAGACAAAGGAGATGATTGTGGACTTCAGAAGGAACAAACAAACACACACCCCACTGAACATAGGTGGATCAGTGGTGGAAGTGGTCTCCAGCTACAAGTACTTGGGGGTACACTTGAATGATAATCTCAGCTGGACCAACAACACCACCAGCCTGATCAAGAAAGGTCATCAGAGACTCTACTTCCTCAGACGGCTGAGACGAGCTGGTCTGAGTAGCCCAGTCCTCACCTCCTTCTACAGGTGTGCAGTGGAGAGCATCCTGTGCTCCAGCATCAACGTGTGGCATGGGGGCTGCACAGTTGCAGAAAGAAAAGCTCTGCAGAGAGTGGTGAAGGCTGCACAGAGGTCTGTTGGAGTCAGTCTCCCCACCATCACAGACATTTACACTTCGAGATGCAGGAAAAGAGCCACCTGCATCATGAAAGACCCCACTCACCCAGCACACACACTCTTTGCCCCACTCCCCTCAGGACGGAGGTTGAGGAGCATCAAATGTAGAACCACTAGACTGAGGAACAGCTTCTACCCTGAGGCTGTTAGACTCATGAATAAATAAATAATAAGAATAATCACTGTGAAATATCACATCATGCTGATGCTGATCTGTTTTCTTGTTGCTGTGTTCATCTGTGACCATCTGCTCATAAAGACTCATGTTCGTGCTGCTGTTTGTAATGATGTTTTTCTATTACTCTAGGGCTTAGTGTATTTCTAGTTGGATGTTTTTCTTAGTTCATATCCTAGATGTTATTACTGTTTTTCTCTTACATTTTGTTGTTGGATGTAACTGGGACCCTGTGTACATAATCTCATTTCATCACATGTGCTACATGCGGTGCAAATGACAATAAAGACTCTCTGACTCTGATTCACTATAGTATTATTCACACACACACACATTTTCTGCATATTGCCTCTCATTCACTATAGTATTATTCACTCACACACACATCTATTCACTATAGTATTATTCACCACACACACATTTTCTGCATATTGCCTCTCATTCACTATAGTATTATTCACTCACACACACATATATTGCCTCTCATTCACTATAGTATATTCACTCACACACACATTTTCTGCATATTGCCTCTCATTCACTATAGTATTATTCACTCACACACACATCTATTGCCTCTCCTTCAGTATAGTATTAGTGCACACACACACACATTTTCTGCGTATTGCCTCGCATTCACTATAGTATTATTCACTCACACACACATTTTCTGCATATTGCCTCTCATTCACTATAGTATTATTCACTCACACACACATCTATTGCCTCTCATTCAGTATAGTATTCAGTGTTTCCCCTAGTTAACCTGCCATGGCGGGGTGCTCATCTCATCCATGATTTTTCTTGATGGTGAGGGACGGAGACATGTCGGAGCAAAGCTTGTACCAACTGTTTTTGAGCAGGGGTGGTTCAGCATCAGGGAAGAGGCACCTTTAGCTTTTTAGCTAGAGAGCCTGTATTTCGTGCTGCTAGCTTAGTGCTATGTCAGTGGGAGGTGAGGGGCAAGTTCGCTTTGGTAGGCGGGGTGCTCAGTTCTGTTGACGGGGTGGGGCACCCCGCTTGTATAATGGTAGGGGAAACACTGGTATTAGTGCATACACACACACATTTTCTGCGTATTGTCTCGCATTCACTATAGTATTATTCACTCACACACACATTTTTTGCTTATTGCCTCTCATTCAGTATACATAGTTCCCATGTGACGTCACATCCGTCTTACTTCCGGGTGGACCCTCATTTTGAAAGTCAGAACAGGGGACAGCGCGGTCTAATGGATGTTCATTTTTCACGTTTTTTTTTTGTGTTGATTTCTAATTAATTGCAATGGTTACTTCGTGTTGTGTCAGTGGTTGTCCCAGTCGGGTAGACGTTTGGGCAACGCGTAGGTTTCAGTTAATCAAAAAAAAAAGTAACGTGAAGGATTTATCTCATCGGAGAAGCTGGACTGCAGCTCCTCGTCTGAGTCTGGCTTGGATCTGCTCTGGAAGACGTCGTGCTTTTGGCCGGTAAACAAAATATTCTACATAAATCATTTTGTGAAACTATGTCAGAACAATGTTAGAGTACAACTGTCTGTGTGTTAGAGCTGTTTTTTTTTTTTTCATTATTTAGCGACACCGTCTTGCATGCTGTTAGCTTAGCATCTCGCTAACGCGACAATGGCCTCACGGTCCACTAGGACCGGCGGGTGAAACCGTCCCAGTTGGAGAAGGAGTACGGGAGCCAAGTCGTGCGGGCGACGCGTCGGTCCCATGGGACGTGACCCCGCGGCCGTGATGGATGTCACGGATCCACGCAGTCTGACCTGAGCTCGACGGCCCCTCGGCTCCAGTGTGCTAACAACATGGCTAACAACATGCTAACTTCCAACACGGTAAGACTGAAAGGGCTGGTTCTGGTCCGTGTTTGTGCTGGCTGTGTGTTATTTTAGTTCAACGTTTATTTAGCTGGTTAGATATGAATGAGACAGTTTTCACATCTTTTTTGGATTTAAATCTGTGAAGCTCCTCGTTGTGCGCTCCTCGTAGTAATTAAATAATTAATGATATCAGAGTAACTTGTGACTAGTTGTCCGATTCGTCTGCCATGATTTCTATCTCAAAATCATTTAACTCCGACCACTGCCATTTTCTCTTGTTCCTTGGTGAAGGTGTATTAGCTCGTGTTTTTGTCGTATAATTTGCTCTGGTTGTTCGTGTCTGAGCTGGAGGGACTCTCCGCTCCAGTGCTAACTATGCTAACCTCCAACACGGTAACACTCAAAAGTGCTGGTTCTGGTCCGTTTTCAGTTTGGACTCTCAAAATCATTTAACTCCGACCATTTTGCTCTTGTTCCATGGTGAAGCTGTGGTAGCTCGTGTTTTTGCTCTGGTTGTTCGCGTCTGCTTGTTCGCTATCTTGCCTTTCATCTTGCCTTTCATCTTGCCTTTCTGCCTTTAGATATGGTGAAAACCAGGTATTGTGCAATACTGGGGGCGTGTCTGGGAACTATGTATAGTATTAGTTCGAGTGTGTGTGTGTGTGTGTGTGTGTGTGCGTGTGCGTGTTTGTGTGTGTGTGTGTGTGTGTGTGTGTGAATGACAATACATATGTGAATGCGCGTCTTGTTGTACTGTAGTGTGTGTGTGAAGTGCATATTGTCACAGAAGAGGCGGGGCATGATTTCAAGATCGGATCGCGCATGTGTGAATCCCCAGGTGAGGCGGAAGCAGCAAGATGTTAGCAGCCGAGCAAAATGAGCTCCAGAGAAGATACAGCCGCAATTTTAAATATTATTTTGTCACCAACGGATGCATCAAGTACTGTGACGTGCGTCTTAAACGAAAGAGCTCCTGTGAGTGCCCACAGCGATTCTGTTGATACAGAATTCTCTGTTTCGTGTGCTGGAGCAGCTAGCGGCTAGCCGAAGTTCAACAGTGTCACCTGGAAATCAAGGTAAACTATTTCTACACAGTACAGTAAAGAGTTTGTTTTCTGAATATATATTGTGCATTTTATTAACCCGTCTCTCAGGAATCCGTGTACGGTTCGTTCTTTGGTTTTTCCCTTTCAAAATAAAATACTGTATTCATTTTGTTCACGTAGTTATACCGGTGTTGTGCCGAAAATTGCACCTCTTCGGTAAAACGCACCCGCGTTACGGCATTAGAGTTTCAGGGCAATTTCAGTATTTCGTAAAATAATTCAAAGTGCTAAATCAACTCCTGGGTTTTATCACTGTCAGAGACATGTCAGAGACAACACATTTAACACAACTGACATTTTTACAGCAACAAAAAGTCAGTGTAATCAGTTGGTATTTCAAACGTGAAATAAAGAAACAGCTATGGAATTTACACTGTCAATATTACTCCTAACTATACTTATAAGTTTAATCAAAATATTAAAGAATGTTTATTTGTTAAAAAATAAAAAAAGCTGTTCAAACGTGCTTCATAGGACAAAGAAGCGTTTCATGGCCGGGTTACCTTTTCCGACACAACACCGGAAATGACGCAAATTGCCAAAGAACAGTTTATAATGGCTAGAAGACATAAACCAGTCCTCAGATATATGTAGAATGGTTTTACTTGTGCTGTATTCTGCATAAATCTTCCTCTAAATAGGACAAACATATCCATGGTGAGAAGTTATAACGTATGTTCCTGGAGTTCAGGCTGTGATTTCCGGTTCTACCAGAAAGTCCCAACCGTTGCACAAACTTACCATATATTAAAAGTTCATGTTTTAAACAACTATAAATAATGATTGTAATAACAAAAAATTTAGCGTTTTGTTTTTCTAATTCAGTTAATTTCGATGTGGGGAAAAAAAAACAACGAACAAAAAAATACAGGGACTCTCAGGTCCCGACCTAGCTTTACTGTTGTTTACACACAGATAATTGCAAGTATTACTCTGATGCTCTTGTTGTTCTGTGACAGGACCGAGTTTGGGGGTGGGTCTTGCAGTTCCACGTTTCCATGCCCAGCAGTGTTTGACCTTGGTGTACTAACAGGAGAAGAAGGTAATGTGTTTTTTGGTCTTCTCTTAAGATTATCAGCACAGCTGGTGCCTTTTTACTTGTTATTCCTGAAAAGAGAATGTAGTGATGTCTGTCTGGATAATTGGCATCACATAACACATACATAATTGCACTGTCTATAGCAGGGGCCCCCAATTCCAGTCCTGCAACTTGTACATGTGTCCCTGGTCCAACACGCCTGAATAAATGACTGAAGTACCTACTCAGTATGCGGTCAAGTTTCCAAAAGTCCTGCTAATGACCTGAATATTTGTCTCAGGTGTGTTGAAGCAGACGCATCTAAAAGTCCAGGACGCTGCCCCTAGAGGACTGGAATTGAGGTCCCCTGGTCTATAGGTTTCATGTGGTCTCCATTACAGTGTGGAATTCATTGGTTCAAACTTAAATGCTCACAGCCCGTTTTAGATGCATGGTTTATTTTGGTAATACTGTATTGGGATTTGTAAAGTATGTACTCTGCAAACTTTGTAATTGTCGTTGTACCACCCCCCCCTTTCCTCTTTGTACCACAGGATTTTTTTTTCAATCTTCAAGAATTCCTTCTGGGACAGCTGGACTGAAGACTGGAAACGGAACATAGGTTTGACATATTGGAGTCACAAACACACTGTCACAATGCTACTTCATAGCATTTTTGTTGTTTTGCTACAGCTGTGCTTTCTACTTTTACTTACATTTGGAGTCAGTGAAGTTGGAAGTTGCACAATTTTTTAGGAATGCTCTACAATGTATAGAACAAATTGTAAGGGAAAGAACATGTGACACAATTAGCCAGGATAGGCTTTAGAGAACTTGCTGGTCACACTCAGACTTTATCTGCAATCCTATCAGTGCCAGTTTTTAATTTCATGGAGCTGCATTGTATTTTTAAATGATATTCATCTTTTTTGGCTTTATTTTGTATTTATGCCAAGAATTAAAAGAGCTACATTTGAGTTTCAAAACCAGTGGAATAACCATGGCCTCTCCACACAGAACGGGCGGACGCCACTTCACTTGTGACATGCAGGTGTCATAAACAATATGGCACTACAAAATACAGCTGTAGATTCTATTTTTGAACTAGAAAGTTTTGGGGTAGATAATGATGGGCCTTTACCTGGTATTCAGACCAGTAATGTTGTTATTCCAGATTTTGCTGTAAACAAATGACACAGCAGTTAATTTAATGCAGCACACTTTCAGTCCTCTGCAGAATGATGGAAATTATGGGATTAATTTATTCTGCTCTGTAGTAACCTTTGTTGAACAACACAATTCCCTTCCCTATCTTAATAATGTAGTTTTAATTTTAATAACATTTGTGCTGAAATTGAAGGGAATGTGTAAAATGTTTAAAAATGACATTTTGAGTTACCGGTACTTGGTGACAATCTATTCAGAGTATAAAAGTAAAATGTGTTATTTTGTCTGTGTAAAGCTTAAATAAACAGTACTGACAATGCATTACTTTAAACTGTCTGTATTCACATTCTGGAAGGAATACAACATGAAAAGTACAAATTCTCAGAAGAAAAAAGCATTTGCTGTACTACCGGTAACTACCGGTATACTGTATACAGTAACCACAATAATCAGGTCACCATCAGCTTGAACTGGAGCACTACAAATAAAACATCCAACAAGTTTGGTATGGTAAATTAAACGGGGTAATGAGAAACCTTTCAAAATTAAAACAAAAAACCAAAGGCTGGCATAAAAAAAAAACTAACTAGTTTCTTTTAAGTTCCAACATGACAAGCCAGACTGAATATAAATACCAAATAAGGTGGTTGAAAAAAAAAAGATTTGTGGAAAAAAAAAAAAATCTATGCAAAAGGTACAATAAAAAATTACAAAGAAACTAAAGAGGATTGGGGCCACCAAGCAGAGAATTGTTTCTTCCAAATATATCCTAATTTCATCTAGTTATATTAAACATTTCAGACTAAGTTACTACATTGTAAACACAATAAGCATTTGTAAAACTATTATTTTAGGATTATTGTGCTTACAAAGTAGTAACTTAGTCTGAAATGTTTTAATATAACAATTTGATGAATATAGGTGAACAGATTTGGCTCACTATTGTAAAAAAAAAAGGTCAATTTTGTCTCAGTCACCTTTAAATAAAGCATAATAAGTAGTTAATGAGTTAGAAAGTGTTTATAGAGGATTTAATAACATTTCTACAAACTATTTATTAGCCATCTATAAGAGGAGCCTTATTGTATGTTCAGCCATTCTCTGGTACCTGCACATTATTTTACAATTTAACAACTTTTGAACCAAAACACTTTGCTAAACAGGACCAGCCTTAGCAAGGTTTGCATACAGTTTCTTAGCTTTATTTACACAACTACCTGTATACACTTTAAGTGTATTTCATTCGAGCAGAAACCTCATGTTCTCCCAAATCCCTGCATGCTCCCTAAAGCAAAGTCCATATTTTCCTTAAACACCTCATAAGATGTTAGGAGCGGGAGTTTCAAGCAGTTTATACAGGTGTTTGCCATGGGAAGCATTCATTTTGAGGAGCATTCTTCACTACCCTCATGGAGAAACTCGATGGATGGTGCTGGAAAAAAGCCAACTGGTGGTATCTCCTTTGCTCCAGTTGCAAATACAAGGATGTTTTGAAGCTTGAATGATCCATCCTCATCTGTGGAAAAAAAGTACACTTAATTGTTGTCATTTTGGTACTATTTTGCCATACAGTTTAAAGTTCATTGTTCATACAAGCGTAGTTGTCAAAACTACACTTATTTATTACATCTTACAGTTGAAACCATAGGCGTACAGACTACACAAAAAGACACCAGGCACTTTCTTCCTCACACATTGAAATAACAGATAAAATGCTTCCCTTTTTATAATTACCAAAATACAGTAATTTTATTTTTATCTTTTTTTTCCACTTTTGTACACACAAAAGCACACGTGGATGTATTTTTAGACTACTGTATTTTCCGCCGTAAACGTTGTACCGCCGTAGAAGTCGCATCAGTCCAATTATGTCCCAATACAGTGGAAAAATCCATAAATATGTTGCTTCGCCATATAAGTCGCAAGGCATGCAAATTAGGCCAAAAACGGCAACTTATAGGCTGAAAAATGTTTTTGCGTGTGACACCAAGGGAAAATAAATATTACTAATTACTACTGCTAATATTACTACTAATAATATTACTAAAATGAGGATATCTGCTAGTCTTGCTCATCCTCAGGTACAAACCGGATTTCAAAAAAGTTGGGACACTGAACAAATTGTGAATAAAAACTGAATGCAATGACGTGGAGATGGCAAATGTCAACATTTTATTTGTAATAGAACATAGATGACAGATCAAAAGTTTAATCTGAGTAAATGTAACATTTTAAAGGAAAAATATGTTGATTCAAAATTTCACAGTGTCAACAAATCCCAAAAAAGTTGGGACAAGTAGCAATAACTGGCTGGAAAAAAGAAATTGAGCATATAACAAACAGCTGGAAGACCAATTAACACTAATCAGGTCAATTGACAACATGATTAGGTATAAAAAGAGCTTCTCAGAGTGTCATGCCTGGTCCCCACTGCACAACTCGAAACGCGCCTGCCGTCCCCTTTTGGCCGCTTGTCACGGTCCCACTGAGCCACTGAAGACCGTCTGATGACGCGCACTAGGGGGTGGCAGAGGGAGGGGGTGTAGCTCGTTTTCCGGGTTCAGTTGTTGTGTTAACTGCACCTCCGACGGTCTTTGATGAGATTAAAACGTTTTTTTTTATGTTTGGGGTGATCTACACTGGAGAGAACAGCAGCCTGTCAGCAGCAACTGTAAAAATGTCACGTTTCTTACCGGAGTTTGGTTCCAATTCATGGAGGCTCGATCCGGTAAGTTTAAAAAGTCCAAAAAAAGTCCCGTTGTGGTTGTGTAATCAGATAGCAGAGGCTCTCCCGACTGTTTGCTGGACGCGTCGAGCCACCAGAGATCGAATTTTCTGGCGTTGGCAGTTCGACGCCTAGGTTGATTTGGACGCGCGCGTGCGTGGAAAAGGAACTGCAGGCTGCCGCCGCGCCGCTTCGATCACTCGAATCGCGCCGCTTCCCGGTTCGCCGTGACTCCACGCGTCTCCTCATAGACTTTGAATGTAAACCGGCCGCTTCAGCCGCCCGACACCGGGGCAGTGGGTACCAGGCATCAGTGTCTCAGAAGCCAAGATGGTAAGAGGATCACCAATTCCACCATTGTTGCGCAGAAAGATAGTGCAGCAATACCAGAATGGTGTTACCCAGCGTAAAATAGCAAAGACTTTTAAGTTATCATCATCAACCGTGCATAACATCATCAAAAGATTCAGAGAATCTGGAACAATCGCTGTGCGTAAGGGTCAAGGCCGTAAAACTCTACTGGATGCTCGTGATCTCCGGGCCCTTAAACGTCACTGCACCTCAAACAGGAATGCCACTGTCAAGGAAATAACAGAATGGGCTCAGGAATACTTCCAGAAAGCATTGTCAGTGAACACAATCCACTGTGCCATCCGCCGTTGCCAGCTGAAACTCTACAGTGCAAAGAGGAAGCCATTTCTAAACAAGCTCAGACGTTTGCACCAAATTTCTCAAACATGCATGAATGGGTCAAAGCAACACTCTGGGGATGTTTTTGATGAGGGAATGACAATTATATAAAGATCAAAAATGTTGATTTTGCACAATACAAGAATACAAGAATTTCTACATTATTACAAAAAGTTATTTACATGACAAACCCAAACACTTACTTTAATGATTTTGCCAATCATAGTCTGCATATTTTTTGACAAAGGCAGCAACATGAGGATTCATGGCCGCAGGTTTCTCTGAACCAGTTTTCCAGTCTTCTTGCTTACTTGGAACTTGGAGGAACACTTTGAATTTTCAGGATTTATCCTGACGAGAATCTTATGAAAATTAAACAAAAAAGTTAACTGTTACATTGGTTTTGACTTTTAGTTTTTATTTAGGGTCCCCCATTACTCTCTGCTAAGGCAGATATTATTCTTCCTGGAGCCCAAGGACTTGAATGAAACAAACTTTATTTTACAGTTTAAATAGATGTTTATCAAATAAAGTTTAATGTTACAACTAATTGTGGATCCCTTTAAAAAAAAAAACAGAATGTGAACAACTTAGTTCACCAGCTGGTAAAATCAAAAAAGGCGTTCAATAAAGGATCAACTGGACAACTGGACACCAGCTGGTAAAGATGCTAAATGTCCAGTAGCACTCCAAAGCATAATTATTCATTATTATTTAATTGATGAACATTACTGACCTTTGAATGAACTCTAAGGTTGAGGCAGCATCCTCTTGGTACTCGATGTTGAAAACATAAAAAGATGCAAAAAGAACAGCCAAGGCCGAGGTGAAGTCCACCTGAAGAGGACCTGGCTCAATGACTACATTACCCTCCAGGGCCAGCATCCACTTCTTTGTGGTCAGAAGTGATTCTCCTAAAACAGACATTTAAATATCACACTTTACTGTTTACAAAAAATGTGTAGGTTATGCTTAATATTGCACTAAACATCTGATTTGTACATTAAAAATCTAACAATCTTACCTAGCAGGATTAGTCTTGGTGTGCTAGGGAGGGAGATAAGTGTCTCAGCATCTGCCTGGGTGGTGGAAACCTGAACAATAAGAGGATATAGAATATACAAATAGTGGGCATTTAATTAAGATTGATCAGTAATTTAAAAACTAGGGGAAAAAACAATTAGACTGTTGAGGAAAGGTTTAAACAAAGTAGTATGTGCTGCTTGTAACACAATAGGCTGTGAGTTGCCAGCCTTGGAGGATATTTTTAAAAGTAGACTTTTTTCTAAGTCTTTTTCTATTATTAATGATTCAACTCATCCTGCTAAAGATATGTTTGAGCTTCTTCCCTCGAGGAGACGTACCGTTCTATCAAATGTACTATGTCTCGTCATTTAAATAGTTTTTTTTTTCCACAGGCTCTGGGGTTTTGAATAACACACATTAATTTTCTCATAGTAACATGGAATGTAACTTGTTCTGTGAATTGTCTGTTGCAGTTGAGGGTTTCTGTGTTCAGTGTTTTTTTTTTACTTTTTAAATTTTATTTTATAATCTTTTAATTTGTCTATGTGTGCATGTTGAGGATGTGAGCTCTTGCTACTGTTTTCCATTGTAGTTTTTCTACTGCAAATGGCAAACTTGAACTTGAGAGAAATATCAGATTAAACTCAATGCTTAAGCAGAGAAAAAAAGTTGCATTTCAGTTCTTGATTCAGTATTTAAGTTTGGATGATTTTTTTAAATGGAAACCTATTGTGCAAAAATAAGTTAACAAATTAAAGCATGTCCAGTGACAAGAAAAATAATTTATACCATTATTGAAAATCAAAACTTACATCAGCTAAGATGAGAAGTGAGTCCTCTCTGTCTCTGAAGAAGGCCATCATCACTAACACGAGAGAACGTCCAGGATCCACAACAGCAGTTTCTTGTTCGATGTTGGCAAGAATGGTCCTGACTTCCTTTCTACAACGCAGCAGCTGAGCTCTGAATAACTGGAGAACTCTGCTTTCTTTTCCAGCAAAGGCATCCCTGAGACTTGCTTCAAGTTCAATGCCAGTGAACGTGCTGAAATGTTGGATGAGGAATCTCTTCACAAACAGAAAAGGCCATTCTCTCTTTATTTGCTGTATTCTTGGTGCAGGTGTTGCATTGATGAAACGTCGCTGGGCTTCATAGGTGATCTTCATCAGTTCATTTACTCGAGCCCTGTCGGCACCCTTTGGGCCCTCTTCAGCAAAAATACTTTTAAGTTCCTCCTTTTTCTCATTTAAGGACTGTGTTGTTTCTCCTTCAGGTAGCTCACTTGGCTGCCAATTTATACAGCCATAGCTGTCAGTTTTGTGGCATTTTGTTGGTCTTTGTTGTACTGATTGGTTACTTTCTGTTGGAAGCCATTTTGCTTTTCTTAAACGTGCAAGGGTGTTGTTCCTGTTCAGGTTCTCTACTCTTGTTTTCAATTGTGAAAAAGTGAAGTGTCCACTACCCATTCAATCGCCTTCATCTGTTCTGTTCTCAAAGCTGTCAGGAAATCGTTCAACAATACTCTGCGCAACAATGGCACACTGACTCAGAGTGGGATTTAGGCATTGTTCTCTCATGGCATCAACCATGACTCTGACCATGTGCCGCCTGTCTGTTTCCTCTGGTCTCCGCTGAAGACGTCCTCTAAGACTTGGTCTGGTTTTGTCCCAAGGGACGTTGAAGGTTGATGTCCATGTGCTGTGATACACAGGGACAGGGTTTTGTGTTGCAAGTCTGAATTGTGTATCTGATGCGGATTCTAAAACGGATACTGGTGTCAAAGTCAATGTTATCATGTCACTTGCTGTAGTATCCTGTGGCTCATTTGTTAGTAGACTGCCATTATTTAACAGTTCTCCTGTGCCCCACAAAGAAAAAGAAAGCTAAAACTTGCCTCATACAGAACAGAAATGAAATGACTGTAAACATCATTACTGTTACAGCACTAAGTACATTCACACACAAAATTAAACAAGTTTCTGTACAGCCTTTTTCAATTAGTTTGTCACAGCACTGTTGTACATTTTTAAATACATGTCCATTGTATAACTTGGAAGAATTTGTTTGTTGTATTGTGTATTAATTGCAATATGTTTGTTGCTAAAAACTGTAGTAACAATGGAAAACTATTTAAAAATAATAATAATAATTTTAAAAAAAACGTGATGAACTCAGTTTTGGAAATAAAATGTGTGTTCACTTAATTTGTCACACAACAAAAATCACTTTTATATTTGTTATATTTATCCTGAATAGATAACCATGTTATACATTGGAAGTGTAAACAGTGCCAAGGCTGCTATACTTAAACACATCCTAGGTCATCGTTGTACCTTATTTTACATGAATGATTTGAGTCAATTTTACATTACAATAATATTTACCTTCATTGCAGAATCTTTGCAATAGCCTTCTGCAATCAACTTTTGAAAGCAGAAGTTTGATGTCATCTTCTTTAATATAAATAAAGTCAGCAGGTTCTCTAACACCCAGTGATGAAAGCTCCTCAAGAAGTGTCCCCAAAGTCTCACTGCCCAGATGTAGAAGAATGCCATTTATGGTGACTTCCATTACTCTTCAACTAGACATATGGAATGGTGGAACACAACAAGATCAAGATCAAATCTTCTGTGCACATAGAGGGTAATAGTCAACAAGACTGTCAATACATACACAAGTATACAGAGATTTGTGGTCATTTTGTATGCAATGCACACCAAGGTCCAACACTGGCAGTGACTGATATTTCTCACATACAAAATAAAGCTTTTGTTTCATCACAATTATTAGCACAATTTCACCCATCACAAGGCCACTGTCATTGACATCAAGAACGACTATCATGCCTTTTTTGTATGTTGTGCCTTTGTATGTAACAATTGATGTTTCCACAGAATGGCCTTTAATGAAGCCCTCAGACTTTACTGCATCCTGAATGGCTGTATTAAAAATCTGGACATCAAATTCATTTGCATGACCTATTTGAAGGACGGGAGGGAAAATATTCCCACAATGAAGATAGGCTTGTAACAACTGATATCTTTCTGCCAGAGTGGTACCAAGATTTTTGAAGTTGTGGAGTTTCTGCACACATTGCTTAAAATATGTGTGCTTACTTTCAAAACGCAATGTCCAGAGGCGAATGAGAGGACCAAATTTAAGTACGTATTAAAGTATTTAAGTACTTTATTTAAGTAGTAGTATTTAAGTACTGGGCAGCACGGTGGCACAACTGGTAGAGCTGCTGCCTCTCAGCGAGAAGGTTGCCGGTTCAAATCCCGGTCCGGGGCCTTTCTGGGTGGAGTTTGCATGTTCTCCCCGTGCATGCGTGGGTTTCCTCCGGGTACTCCGGTTTCCTCCCACAGACCAAAAAACATGCTTGTTAGGCTGATTGGTGACTCTAAATTGACCCTAGGTGTGAGTGAGAGAGTGGATGGTTGTTTGGTGTGAGTGAGACAGGTCCCTCTTGTAAATGAGTCCCCGTGACTCAACGAGGCTAGCCTGTATAAATAAAGGTTGAATGAATGAAAAAAGTATAAGATCTGGATAGTGGAGTAGGTAGTGATGTTTTGCTTTGATGGGGTTCTCGGGAAATAGAGCTACTCTGCACTGAAGATAGTCCCTTATGAGAATTTTTAAATGTGCCACCTGGTTGACATGAATCTTTGGTGCACAAATCAGTTCTGATATTTCTCTGAGCTTGAGGCACAACTGCCAGTCTTCATCATCCATTGGATTCTTGATCCGATCACTAATAAGCACAGGTAAAAGCCGTAAAAAACACCAGTTCTGAGCTGCACTCCCACTCAAATGTTCATCATCAGATCTGACTTCACATAGACGATTTGAAGCATCACTACCATGTAATTTCAGCTGAGATATGCTTCTGTTTAATTGCACATATGAGAAGTGCTCTCCAACAAACACCAAGTTCTTGATGTACAGTGCAAGGTCAGTGTTGTGGTGTTGCTAATATGTAAGAGTAGAATCAGACCACTGCAGACGTAGCTCCGTTACGAACACCATGCTTTATTCAACACTTCTCAACTTCTTCTTCTCTCCTCTACACATCCTGTTCTCTCCCTACTCGGAGGTTCCCCCTGCTGTCAGTCTTATGCAATTGCAGGACACAACATTTCCCTTTTCCTGAAACAATTACTTACATGTAATTTTGTACAGTATACTTGACAGCAGAAAATCAAAGTAATCAAATTATTATTTCTGTAAGCCAACAGTAATATGAAAGTTTACCCTTTTAACCCTTTGCATTACAGTATGAACAGTAGTAAATTTACTTGTCTTACAGAACAGTATGAACAGGAATAGTTTACATTTTTTCACTCTAACTTACAAAACCTGACAACCATCTTGGTGCATTTCTATCTCTTTGACTTCTTCTCAACACAGCAAGCGGTTCATCAGTATTTCCTGGCAGTGCATATGTATCGAGTACAGTATCATTTTGTTCTGAAGCACGTAGGATTTGTTTTGGGAAGAGTGCAAGTTTTGAAGCATTCCACTTGCGCCCATCACTCAGTAAGAAAGTATTTGGTCCAACTTTCTTTATTACAGTACGTGGTTCTGTAAATCTGGAAGATCCTTTGGAAACGTGATCCGGTCTGCGAACACGAACCGTGTCACCCACGTTGAATGTTGGTACTTTAGCTCTCATTTTCTTGTCAGTATATTCCTTCATTTTGTTTTGCTTTTGTTTCACCCTCTGTTGTATTTGAGCTTGGCTTTTGCTCTTCAGTTCTACTGGGAGTATGTTTAACTTGGTACGCATCTTTCTGTTCCTCAGTAGTTCAAATGGAGTAACTCCGGTGGTTGCATGAGGAGTAGCTCGGTAGTTGTGAAGGAATTCAGTGACAGCTCCCTTCCATGAGCTGTGACTTCTTTCAGCTGTTTGTATGCAGTCTTTAAGCACTCTGTTAAACCTTTCCACAGCACCATTTGCTTTAGGATAATATTCACTTGACTTTAAGTGCTGTATCTCTCTCTCTCTCTCTCTCTCTCTCTCTCTCTCTCTCTCTCACTCTCTCAGAAAAGTACTAAACACATGCGAAGTAAACTGAGTACCATTATCTGAAACAAGATACATTGGATTACCCTCTCGACTGAACACAGTTGTTAGGACACTCAGTATTACGTCTGTAGTAACAGTAGGAGCGAATGCAACCTCAGGCCATTTGCTGTAATAGTCTGTTAGCACAATAGCATAACGGCAGTCCCATTTAGCATTTTCAGACGGACCTGTAATGTAGGGGTGGACGATATTACCAAAAAATGATATCACGATATATTTTTTGAAATACCCCGATAACGATATCAGACGATATTTCACATTTTCTCCTTTTATTGAATCAACCAAACAAATGTGTAATTTCAAAATGACTTTTCATAAACAGTCACCAGAATACAAAAAAATATATTCATATTTAAAGGTTCAGTATGCAGTTTCTGTAGAACTGCAGCACTTAGAAATATTTTCAACAGGCAAAGCATTCTGATCCCTCCCCCTCAGAGCCATATGTGGCTCTGCCCCCTTGTGGTCTGTTGAATTTCAAATTCAAGCTCTGTTTTTATTGGCTGATTCAAATTCAAGCTCTGTTTTTATTGGCTGGTTACAAACTCTGTTTTTATTGGCTGGAAAATGGCGGGTCACCTTTTCTTTTTAGAAATGCTTATTTACCACCTGGAGAAGCAAGGGGACAATATTATTTTTTTTTTTTTTTCAGAGATTACCTGGCTAACATCAGTCTGTCAGGAGGTAGTGACAGAGTGAAGAAATATGTTCATAAAAAAAGCTACATACTGCAGCTTTAACAAGCAAAAATATATATACCGCACCAGCCGCCACTGAGGTGTGCGGTAATGACTATTCTAACACTTTAACACATTTTAAAAGAGCATACAGTAAATAAAAATAATAATTTCTTACTTTAAGCGGCAGCTTCTGTCATCAGTTTGCTGTTAGCTCCAGCTGTTAGCTCCAGTTGTTAGCACCGCTGCGTTACGTCTGAGCTTCGCAGCTTTCTGTAGCACCACGCAGTTTAAACCCTTTACAGGAAGGACTGTTAGTATCCTAACTTCATACAGTTGGAGACAGAAAAAGTTTTAATAACTTACCGACGCCGCAGTCTGTGCGCGCCGCCTAACCCCCGAACCCGCAGCTCCGGGCAGTCCGGTTTAGCTGCACGCACCTCCTAAAAGGTTGTCGGCTTTATTATTCCAAGTTAGCTCGTTGTCCCCCGATGTCTTCGGCTTCCAGTCCGACATCGAGGCGAGCTCCAGGGACCTCTGATCGCACAAAGCCGGCTGCCCGGTGAAGCTACGATGCAACTATGAGGCTAATGCTAGCTCGTTCCTCCTCCTCGCGGTGTGCGCGCGCATGCGTATTAACAAAATGTAGGGCATCTCCACATGAAGGCAGTCTCCACGGAACACCGGCTGCTGTCTGCTGCTTCACGCGGTCCGCGTTCCTCCACAAAACCACCGTTATCGCAAAGTGACGCAGTCAAATGACGTCATCATAGGATGCCGCGATATAATTTTTTTCACCGGTGTCAAAAAATCCACCGGTATTATCGTAAACGAGACGATATGGCCCACTCCTACTGTAATGTTAATTGCAACTTTTTCCCATGGTTTGCTAGGAAATTCAACAAGAGTAAGTGGAGCAGTAGTAGTTATTTGTTGCACTGGAACAGCATTTGGCAACATCTATACTTTATGTATGAAATTTTTATCATAACCAACTTCCCGAACTGACATTCCTGGAGAATGTTCTGAAGCAGTATTTGTTAAAGCTGGCTGAACCATAGAGGTGGGAGAACATAAGCAGTAACAATTTGTCGTCCCTCAAGCTTAATTTGTAATGCTTGGAATAAATCTAAACCCAGCAGAGCAGCACCTGACTGAACAACAATAAGAGTACCTTCAGTAGAAATACCATCATGAGAAATAGTAGCTTTTAAGCACCCTTTCACAGCAATTTTCTCTTTTGCATAAGTAACAAGAGTAACTGTAGGTTCAGTTAGTACACAGTCATAAAAGTAGGTGTGGTAGATCTCTTCTGGTATAATGGACACTGATGAGCCTGTATCCTTAATCAGCTCAACATCTGTACCTCGTCCATTCACAGTCACTTGAATTGTGCAGAGGATCTTGTCTTGCACTGCATTGTTCATGTAAAGGATCGTGGCTTCATTAACGACGACTTCACGTACCTCCTTTTGAGTTGAACGGCAAACACGTGAAAAATGACCCACTTTACCACACTGGTTGCATGTCGTTTTAGCAGCAGTTCATGCAGGGTTGTTAGCAAGATGGTCGAAGGATCCACAGCGGAAGCAGGAACGGCGTGTAGTGGCAGCAACTTGCGTCGTGGAAGTAGCATGGTCCCGCGGCGTCCTCCTCGCGTCCCAGTGGCGGCTTGACTTTGGCTGCTTTTGTATGGCCCTCACGGAAGCTGAAGCGTTAGCAGCATTAGCATCGGACAGTACGACCCTCACAGGAACAGAAATGCTAGCAGCGGTAGCATCAGAAAGTACGTTAGCATCTCTTAATCCACTCTCAATTTGTAGCGCCAACGTAATAGCTTTAGCAAGAGTTAGCTCTGGTTCGAGTAACAATCTGTCTCTGATGCGAGTATTAGCGACACGCTCTATCAGTTGATCACGTAGCATTTGTTCCATGTTTCCAAAGTCACATGTGACAACTAACTCACGCAGAGAAGCTAAGAATTGTTGTACCTTTTCATCCGGCCTCTGTACACGTTGTCGAAACTTGTGACTTTCAGCAATGACGTTCACCTTCGGGACGAAATGTTCTTTAAGGGCAGTAATAGCAGTAGCGAACGTGGTCCCGGTATTCGGCAGGCTGTAGAAAAGTCTTTGGCCTTCTGTACCCAACGCATGGAGTAGAACCGCGCGCTTTCTGACGTCAGGCCAGTCGTCTCCCGATGCGGCTATTACTAGCATGTAGTTGTCGAACATCTTTAGCCATGTCGGAAACGGTATCGCAGGTTCACCTGGGCACGGCATGAATGGAGCAGGCAAAGGTACAGAAAGAGCCATCCTCGTCGCCAATGTTGTTGTGTTGCTAATATGTAAGAGTAGAATCAGACCACTGCAGACGTAGCTCCGTTACGAACACCATGCTTTATTCAACACTTCTCAACTTCTTCTTCTCTCCTCTACACATCCTGTTCTCTCCCTACTCGGAGGTTCCCCCTGCTGTCAGTCTTATGCAATTGCAGGACACAACAGTCAGTTGACACAATCCCTTCAAACAAATGTCCTAGACACGGTGGGAGGCCAGGTTGGCAGACATGAAAATGTTTCAACTGGTTAAAAACTGAATCAAACTTTACACCCTCTATAATAGCTTCTTGACCATTGGACAACTCTTCAACACTTTTTTTATAAGCATCTTTTGTTCTTAGTGTGCCAAGCTTTGTAGGATCCTCTTTAAAACTGTCTCGATCAATCAGGCAGTATCGACAAAAGTGTTTACTTCTGCTGAAGTTCTCTGTAAAACATCCGACAGAATGTGACCCCAGATTGTCTCCAACAATCGCTATTACAGTTACTTGCAAGATCTCATCATTGTCTAAAACAATACCCAGTTCTTCAATTTCCTTTAGATCTTGAAGTAACAGGGAAAATACTTTGTCTTGACCAAAATGGTAGATGTCCATATCTCTGCAAAGCATCACCAACTGCATGGGATCTATAGCAGATCTGTTGTGTGGCAGTATTTCACCCACTGTCATGTACACAGCCAAGTTTGTGCTTCTTTTTTCCTGATCCCAGAGGGTTTGCAACCTCAAAAGCATCTTGGTATAGTATGAGTGAGAGAGAGGAAGGTACAGACTGTAAGAGGGTGTTCTCTTTACAATTTCTGCCATCATGCACATCTTCAAACACATCTTGGTGGTTTAGAGTTGGCATCTTTGTAGCTCTGTACTGTTCCTGAACTGATGGGTGACTGAGAAGAGCTTTCAAAGTGTCTTTCACTGGCACATACTGGCAAAAACGATCTTTGCCATTTGGATCAGTGCCAAGATAAATCTGAGTTGGCTCAATGTAGCAAATTCTTTTTTTGAAAAATGACTTTCTAGTTTGATCTGTGCGAAACTCGCCCTCATTATACATCTGAAGTAAATTTTCTTTGGAGAGCCCATCCACTATATTTTGGATCTGATCTCTACTTATCCCAAGTTTCTCCAGTTCTTGACTGACTACAGTCAGTACATGTGCCATTCCATTTGTGTGCAGTTCCTGGAACTCAGCAATTAAGGCTGATATTGTTGTGGCTGGCAAAAGCATCTTAGCTTGCATTCTAAGATAGAACAGGGCTAAGTTTGTCATGAACAAATCTCCATCAACTTTGTTTAAGGATCTCTCCTCACACCTGGAAAGGTCTTAATTTTGTGTGCCACTACCATTTCCATCAGTAGCATCAGTAGTACTGACATTTTCACCAGACAAACTGCTTGATGATGCAACTGGCTCTGATGAATGTTTTCTGCTCACATGAGAAAGGAAAGACGACTTCACCCTGAAATACTTTTTGCAGCTCTTAAAAGGACATTCAAATTTTTTTGCCATCTCTAATGTGCCATGTTAAATGTTCACGTAAAGTTGAAAAGTTTGTGGAGGTAAAGGCACATCCCTCAATATGGCAAGTCATATCAATACAACTGTCGGACCTGTTGAATGCTGGTTTGGGCTTTGAATGACTGCGATACATATGATCCTGAAGTGCAGCAGCAGTTCTAAAACTGCAAGGGCAGCCAACAAACCCACAGAAAAATCTAAAATTACAGACATTTCTGTGCTCTTTAACATGCCTAATGAACACAAGTATTGTCTCTGCAGTGAAGCAACATTGTTTACAAGAGAAACCCATTTGTAAAAGTAAAGAAAAAAATCACAAGCTTGAAATTTTCAATACATTTAGGTGTGGAATTGTTTTAAACATTTACAAAGTAAATTAAAGAAACCTGACATTTCAGTTGGCTATGAAATAAAAATTTCTCATGGAAAAATATGTTAAAAGCAGACATACATGAAAATGTGTACATTATAACGAGGAACGTCCAAGCAGATCTATCTGGAGTCTCACCTAACGCACAGGTTGGACCTAAAAGATAATAAAAAAAAATACACAAATCAATTATAATGAAAACAAATAAAAAGCACACATGTAACATCAATTAGGATATAAATGCACTTACATTGGCTGCTGTAATATTTAATCAAATCCTACTCTTTTCTCTAACCTTTTTACATATCTTGAAAAGCTGTCCTCTTGCCAAAACAATATTATTATTATAATTAAAACCATTCATGCATTTCAGCTACAAATAGACACAAACCATTTTTCCTATTCATAGTGAACATGTAAAAAAAGAATTTTTACAACAGAATGATTTTATTATTTTCAGTGTAGTTGTTAGGTCTTGGATCGATTTGCATATCCCCACTTTACTAAAATGTGACAAAGCCGTTCAGAGTGCAGTCCCTTTGAAAAACACCTGGTTCGGATTTATGAAGCTTGCATACGCACTAAATAAGCCCAGAAACTTGCGTACGCCACTTTTCACGCCAAGGTTGTGATTTATAAAATCCAAACTTGACGTGAAAATGTGTGGTCCCTCAGCCAGCTCTGACCCACTCATTTTGGAGACGGGAAGCTGTGACACAGACGGTGAAGTGAGGAATTAGAGCCACACTGTGTAATGATCACTGTCAGATATTTAATTTCACTTCATAATCAGACTTAGATTTTAGATAGACTTTAGCTTTCTTAACAGTATTATTTATGCTTCTGCTGCTGAGCCATAAGGATCTTTGAAATAAAAAACTTAAATCTTAAATAAAAGTTCACACATCTCCATTCATCTCCTTCCTCCTCACGACCCTGACCCACAGACCCCTCCCTGACCCACAGACCCTTCCCCGACAAGAGACATTTCAGCGAAACATGACAGCAAAAATCTTGGTGTTATAAATTCCCTAGTATTTCTGCACTGTTTTGTTCAGGCATCTTGTTAGACAGCTAATTCATATTTTTTTACGTCAGGCATCTTGTTAGACAGCTAAGGGGTCCTTGGGGATATAATAGAGCTGAGCAAAAGCCGTTGGTTTTCATAGCCGTTGGTGTTTTTCTATCGTTGATGCCTGTCTGCGTTTGTGACAAAGATACCAGACAGACAGAAAAAGGGACAGTTAATACCAGTTACTATCAGTTATGAAGAATACAATAGACGGCTCACAAAGGGAAACTTTTTTTTTTGGTTAAATTTATTCATTTTAAAATACAACACAAAAAAAATCACAATTTTGACAATACAATATCAAGAAATAAAATGAAGGGAGGCAGAATGAAGAAAAAAATCTTATATCTGCCCCCATTTTTCAAACAGTTAGTTCAAACAGACAAAATAAAATCATCAAACAAGTAACAGAATAGAAAATAAATCATAATTGTCAAATTACAAAATGACAAGCAAGAAACTAATTCATATATATTTCAGTAATAATTTGGTTTTGATTAATTTCTTAAATGTGGATAACGAAGTGGCATTTTTAATTTCAGTATCCAAATAATTCCACAAACCAATTCCCTGAATGGAGCTTGACCGACCCCTCGAACTTGTTCTGTATTTAGGTTTAACAAAAATGTCTTCTCCCTTTAAATTATAACAGCTTTGACGTTTAACAAAAAGTATCTGGATATTACATGGTAATTCTTGTTTATGGGCTCTATACATGACTGACAAAATATTATAATCCACCAAGTCACTGAATTTTAGCAACTTCAATTGATGAAACAATGTGCTGGATGGGTGACAATAATTTTTTCTGGTAATTATTCTTATAGCTCTTTTCTGTAACAAAAAAACAGGTTCCGTGAAAGTTTTACATGCTTTACCCCAGATGTCGATACAATAAATTATATGTGGAACAATAATTGTGTTGTACAACAAGTACAGTGCTTTGTCATTTAATAGGTTCCTGACTTTATACAGAACAGCAATAGATCTCGCTATCTTTGTCTTTACTGAATTCATGTGATGTTTCCACGTCAGTTTGTCGTCAATGATGACACCCAGAAATTTCACTTCACTAACACGAGAGATCTCAACATCATCAATCATAAACAAGTAAACTTGGGTTCCAAGATGGCGTCGGTTGTCATGGCTTGCTATCTAACTCCTCTCCTGAACTTTTTACTGCTGTTCGTGTTCTGCCTTTTTTTCATCGACGATGCATCCTCGCTTCTGGTCTATGATCGCTCAACTCTTCTAAGTCTCCAAGACTCGCTGATCAACACACCGGCTACTGGCAAATATGGACATTTCAAGCCTCCTCCACCTCCACCTTTCTTGGCGTCCATTCCTGCCTACCTACAACGCAACGCGACCACGCTGCCACGCAACAAGCGGCGCAGAAGACGCGGAACGAGGGCAGGCGTCCTGGTGAGATTTAAAAAGTATCTCTCGTCTCACAACACGCCGACGGCTGACTTACCTCCTGAATTCAGCGTCTTTGATGTCCGTCGTTCCTTCGCTCGCCGCCACAGATGCCTTGTTGCTATCAATCATGACGCCAGCGATCAGTATCCATTTTGTCCCCCCGTGAGAACACTGAAGCGAGGCTGCGTTAAACAGAACCTCCGCCCGCTCGCTCGAGCTGAGAGTGACGTAACTGGCTGTGTTCCAGTACGTGCAGCGCTGTTTAACGCCAGATCGATCACTAATAAAACTTTTATATTAAGTGATTTGATCTCAACTCATCGTCTGGATCTGTTTTTGATTACGGAAACTTGGCAAAAAGCTGGAGACAACAGCTGCTTCTCTGAACTCCTCCCAAATGGCTACGCCCACCTGAGCGCTCCGCGTGGGTCTGGAAGGGGGGGGGGGCTGGCTGCAGTCTTCAATGAGGCGTTCAAATACCGTTTGTTGCCTCAGAAAAACTACTCCAGTTTTGAAAGCATGCTTTTTGTGCTGGAATCTGCTAAACCTATTCTGTGTGGCCTCTTTTATCGGTCTCCTCAATACAATAAAAACTTTCTCAGTGAGTTTTCTGAACTACTGGCTGACCTACTGCCAAAGTTTGACTCTTGGCTTTTCTGTGGGGACTTCAACGTGCACACCTGCTGCCCAAGTAATCAGCTTGGATGTGAGTTTCAGGACCTCCTGGTCTCTTTTAACCTGTCGCAGTCGGTCTCGGGGGCCACACACAGCCAGGGTCATACACTCGATTTAATTATCTCCCACGGCCTTCAAATACCTGCTGTGGAGATCCTGGACACCTGTATTTCAGACCATTTTCCCATATTATTTGAATTTTTCACCTCTCCTGCACCGAAGGCGATTCTCCCAGCACGTTTCTGCCGCTCCAAGTCAGTTCACTGATGCCTTTAAGAGCACTGAATTTTGCTCTGCTGTCAGCCTGGACCCATCTCTACATCCTGAGGACTTCATCAGCTCCTTCCATCACACCTGCACGACGATCTTGGACTCCATCGCTCCTCTCAAACAGGCATCTTCAAAGAACAAACCTTCACCATGGCTCAACGAAACGACGCGAGCTCTTCGACAACGTTGCAGAAAAGCAGAGCGAATATGGAAGCGCGACCGGCTTCATGTATCTCAGGGAATACTGAGAGACTGTCTCTGTGAGTATCATAATGCTGTGAAACAGGCCAAGTCACAGTACCTCTCCAATTTAATCTCCACCAGCTCCAACCGGCCGAGGACGCTTTTCAGCACACTCCAGTCTGTCATCAATCCATCTGTCAATGTTCTGAAAACTGCCACACAGTCTACCTGCGATGACTTTCAGAGCTATTTTGTCAACAAAATAGACTCTATCAGACAGAACATTGTCAGTTCATCCAACACCATCCAGTCATGTGCCTCTGCAATAACCACAGCTGTTTTTGACCAATTTGACCTGGTCTCACTGCCTAACCTCACCAAGGTGGTTCAGCAGATGAAACCAACAAACTGTTCTCTGGACATCATTCCATCAAAAATATTCAAACATTCTTTTGATGTAATTGGTCCTTGTGTTTTGTCATTTATTAACAGCTGTCTATCTTCAGGTTTTGTGCCATCTGCTTTCAAACACGCTGTGGTCAGGCCTCTTCTCAAAAAACCAGGCCTAGATCCTACAGCTCTCTCTAATTTCAGACCAGTTTCCCATCTGTCATTTCTATCAAAGGTCCTAGAAAAGATTGTTTTTATTCAACTTCAATCTTTTCTAGAACTCAACAACCTGTTTGAAAAATTTCAGTCAGGTTTTCGAGCTCGTCACAGCACTGAATCTGCACTGCTCAAAGTACAGAATGACATTCTTCTGTCCCTGGATGCAAAAAACCCTGCTCTGCTGGTGATGTTAGACCTCTCAGCAGCTTTTGACACCGTCGACCATCAGGTACTAATCAACCGCTTGTCTCAGCAGGTTGGCCTCCAGGGAGCTGTGCTTGAGTGGTTCAAATCTTACCTGTCTGGGAGAACTTTTTCTGTCATGATAGGCGATCTGTCCTCCTCTTCATCAACCCCTCTGACCTCTGGCGTACCACAGGGATCTATTCTAGGGCCAGTCCTCTTCTCTCTTTACATGCTGCCATTAGGATCAATCATTGCACGTCATAACCTGTCTTTTCACATGTATGCAGACGATTTACAAATCTATCTGCCAGTCACTCCCAACCCCTCACTCAGTTCAAACACTCTTGTCAACTGCTTAAATGACATTAAGCACTGGCTCTCTCAAAACTTCCTCCACCTAAACACAGATAAAACTGAATGCATTTTATTTGGTGCACCTGATGACACCAGCAACATCCTTCCCAGTCCCAGTGTTGGTTTTCCCCTCCCCCACTTCAACCCGGTGGTCAGAAATCTTGGAGTGCAGCTTGACTCCAACTTAAAGTTTGATAAACAGATCAGTTCTGTTGTCAAGACCAGCTTTTTCCAGCTCCGTCTGCTCTCCAAAGTCAAGTCATTTCTCAGCCGTGGTGATCTGGAGAAGGCCATCCATGCCTTTGTGACCTCCAGACTTGATTATTGTAATGCTTTGTATGTTGGTATTAATCAATCCTCCATCTCCCGTTTACAGCTTGTACAGAACTCTGCCGCGCGCTTTTTGACCAACACACGAAAATATGAACACATCACTCCTGTCCTGTCCTCTCTACACTGGCTCCCGGTTCAGTTCAGGATACAGTTCAAGCTGCTCCTGTTTGTTTTCAAAGCTCTGAATGGACTTGCTCCTCTGTACATCTCAGAACTTTTGAAAGCCCATCAGCCCGGCAGAGATTTACGATCTGCCAGTCAACACCTGCTGGAGGTGCCTCGCTCAAGGTACAAACAATGGGGAGACCGGTCATTTTCTGTTGCCGGCCCAAAAGCCTGGAACAGCCTCCCCCTTGAGCTGCGTGCCACCTCTGATCTGACTCTGTTCAAAACCAGACTGAAGACCCACTTGTTCAAAAAAGCTTTCAGTGTGTAACTTTTATTACTTTTGGTATTTTAATATGTAGCATTTTTTATTTCCATTGCCTTTTTATTTCCACTTGTTCAAATAAGCTTCCAGTGTGTAACTTTTATTACTTTTGGTATTTTAATATGTAGCATTTTTTATTTCCATTGCCTTTTTATTTCCACTTGTTCAAAAAAGCTTTCAGTGTGTAACTTTTATTACTTGTGTTATTTTAGTATGTAGCATTTTTTATTTCCATTGCCTTCTTTTATTGCTGTTGTTTCTTATTCTATTTTCATTGATTTATTGTTCCAGTTTATTCATCTTTTTATCCTGTTAAGCACCTTGGTCAATGCAAGGCATTGTAGGAAGGTGCTATACAAATAAAGTTTATTATTATTATTATTATTTAAAAAACAAAAGAAAGTCAAGATCAGGGATGAAGAAGGGGAATTTAATAAATTTGTGTCATATACAAAACATTCCTCCATGCGTTGCGACGCCGTCTCCACGACCACAGCGGCGCAGCTTTGGCGTGAAGGCTGTCAGGTGAGGTCCCCACCCGACCTGTCAATCAATTCAGTAGCGCCCACGGCACGCGCACTAGCCTTGCGGAGTTTGAAAAATTCTTAGGTGCGCGACACGCGCCAAACCGACGCACGGGGTCTACGCACAGGGGAGGGACGGTGATATTGCGTCACTTTTGGTGCGCACACCCTGGCGCACTGCACGATGCGTCGAGTATAAATCTAGCTTTAGGGATTCATGAGTCTTAACAGCTTCAGGGTAGAAGCTGTTCCTCAGTCTAGTGGTTCTACACTTAATGCTCCTCAACCTCCTGCCTGAGGGGAGTGGGGCAAAAAGTGAGTGTGCTGGGTGAGCGGGGTCCTTCATGATGCAGGTATGCAGGTGGCCCTCTTCCTGCATCTAGAGGTGTAGATGTCTGTGATGGTGGGGAGGTTGACTCGAACAGATTTCTGTGCAGCCTTCACCACTCTCTGCAAAGCTTTCTTTTCTGCAGCTGTGCAGCCTCCATGCCACACGATGCTGGAGCAGAGGATGCTCTCCACTGCCCACCTGTAGAAGGAGGTGAGGAATTAACTTCTCAGACCAACTCGCCTCAGCCGCCTGAGGAAGTACCGGTAGTCTCCGAGTCTCTTTTATCCAGGACTACTTCAGTCTGAGGAGCTGCAATAACCTCCGAACAACAAAAATTGGAATGCATACATCAACGTCGTCAGCCTTTTTAAAAACAGACACAAAAAGTTATTAATACTGAAGAAAAATAAGGGACATCAGAGTCCAAGCACGTAAGGAAGTGTCTCATTTTTTTGTACAAGACCATGTAATTTATTTCCAATTTGAGTGATCAACTGTGACAGAGCATTAACTCTTAGTAGTAACATGCCAACACAAAATATTTATGTGACTGGATGTCAGTTACCTGCTCTGTTTGCAGACGTGCAGACATGTCACACAGCAACTTGCAAAACCAGAAAAATACCACAGAGCCCTAAGCCTGCCTCACAGTGACTATAATGCAACGCAACACTGCTCAGACTTGTTCCGTGACTGACACAGCACATTATAGCTTACAGTGACCACAGTGGGCCCATCAGCTCTGAAACAATCAAACTCATAAGTGATTTATTTTTATAAATAAAAAACAGAATAAGCAGACATTTTTAATGAGAATGATTCTGATAAACAGCTCACTAAAAGTTTCAACAACAACAACAACAACAACAACAACAACAACAACAACAACAACAACAACAACAACAAAAGAAACTATCTTCAATGGACTCTCATCTTACATTTGAAAATCACATTAAGCATCTGTTTAAAACCTGCTTCTTCCATCTTCGAAACATCTCCAGACTTCGCCCATCTCTGACTTTTCCTGATGCTGAGAAACTCGTCCATGCCTTTGTCTCCTCCAGGCTCGACTACTGCAACTCCCTGTTTATTGGTATCCCTGGCAAAAACCTTCAGAAACTTCAATACATTCAAAACAGTGCAGCAAGGATTCTGTTGAGAGTTCGTAAATTTGAACATATTACACCCATTCTCCATAACCTCCATTGGCTTCCTGTCACCTACAGAATTCAGTACAAAACTGCTCTCATTACCCATCAATGCTTGCACGGCACTTCACCTGACTATCTAAAGGACATTCTTGCACCATATTCATCCACCCGGTCTCTACGATCACAGAACAGTAATTTCCTTCATATTCCTCGGACCAAATTGAGGACCATGGGAGACCGAGCATTCTGTGTGGCTGCCCCCCGCCTGTGGAGAGCTCCACAGTCACTGGTTGACTTTAAAAGCGGCATAAAGACTTTTCTTTTTAAGCAAGCCTATTCTGCCTCCACATGATTTTATCTTTGATCTTACCTGATATCATTATTGATTTTACTTGATTTTATCACTTGTTTTATTTTATTTATTTTTTAAGCAAGCCTAATCTGTATCCACATGATTTTATCTTTTGATCTTAGTCGATATTATTATTGATTTTATTTGATTTTATCACTTGTTTTATTTTGATCTTTGCTTTGTTACACTTTGTAGCACTTTGAGATTTTTATTAATGAAAAGTGCATTATAAATTGAATTCATTATTATTATTATTATTATTATTATTATTATTATTATTATTAAAAGATCATCTCATTATCTTCAAATCAGCTGGCAGCTAAGCTAAATTCACCATGGCCTAACCACTTTAAGAGCATACCTTGATGAATGCTCAATAATCCAGGTAGAAAAATCTAACAAAGTCAAGTCAGGTACTCTGGACAGATTAAAAAAAATTAAAAACTTGCTGAAACAGTTCGGTTTTCATCCAAATACTTCTTTAGTCTGAGGAGCTGCAACAAACTCAGCACCTTCTCACAGTGGATTACGGTAACCAGTTTGCTGGTGCTAAAGTGGTTCC
>JBBPBX010006285.1:0-32173 GCA_038048925.1 Garcialebias charrua
TGTTCCTCTCTATCAAGGATGTGAACATCTTCATCCCTGAAAGAGTGACCGCTGGCCTGGAGATGAGTGTAGACCGCAGAGTCCTGACCTGATGATGTTGATCTTCTGTGCTGGGCCATCCTTTTGGCCAGTGGCTGTTTAGTTTCCCCGATGTAAGACTGATCACAGCCCTCCTGACACTGAACAGCATACACAATATTACTCTGTTTGTGCCGGGGGACTGGATCTTTGGGATGAACCAGTCTTTGTCGTAATGTATTTTGGGGTTTAAAAGCCACTGGGACGTTGTGTTTAGAAAATAAACGTCTCAATGTCTCTGAAACTCCCGCAACATACGGAATGACCACTGGTCTGGGTCTGGGTTCCTTCTTTTCACCTGATGGCTGGCTGGAGTCCTGTTTGGGTTTCTTCTCTGCTTTCAGGAAGGCCCAGTTAGGATATCCACATTTCTCTAGAGCCTGTTTTGTGTGTGATTTCTCCTTCTGTCTGGCTCCTGAGTTAGTGGGGACGCTGTCTGCTCTGTGGTACAGAGTCCTGATGACTCCTAACTTGTGCTCCAGAGGGTGATGGGAGTCAAACTGTAAATACTGGTCTGTGTGGGTGGGTTTGCGGTACACCTCAGTTTGCAAATTTCCTCTATCAGAAACTGAGACCTCACAGTCCAAGAAAGCCAACCTGCCATTTTTTACATCTTCTCGTGTGAACTTGATATATTTATCCACAGAGTTGATGTGATCAGTGAAATGTTGGACTTCCTGAGATTTAATTTTAACCCAGGTGTCGTCAACATACCTGAACCAATGACTTGGTGGACTCCCTGAAAAGGATGCCAAAGCTCTCTTTTCTACCTCCTCCATGTACAGGTTGGCAACAATAGGAGAAACTGGAGACCCCATAGCACACCCATGTTTCTGCCTATAATATTGCTCCCCATATGTGAAGTAGGTTGACTGCAGGCACAGTTTCAAGAGTTGACACAGCTGTTCTGTAGAAAGTGTGGTCCTGTTGCTCAGAGTGGTGTCTGATTTTAACCTTAAACAGACCACCTCTACTGCCTCATCAACAGGAATGCACGTAAAGAGTGATGTAACATCAAAAGAGACCATTGTTTCATCAGTCTCCATGATGACATCCCTCACCTTATCCACAAAGTCCATGGTGTTCTGTATGTGGTGTTCTGAGCTGCCAACTAAAGGGATGAGTACAGATGCCAGATATTTGGAAACATTGTAAGTGACCGAGTTAATCATGCTAACAATTGGTCTTAAAGGTACACCTTGTTTGTGGATTTTGGGTAAACCATACAGACTTGGCGTGGCCTCCCCTGGGTACAGTCTGTGGTACAGAATATTGTCAATAGCCTTGTCCTGCTTCAAAATTTTCAGGCAATCTATCAACTTCTTCTTGTAACCACTTCCTGGATCTCTTTTCAGCGGTTCATAAGTGGTTAAGTCACTAAGGAGTGACATAACTTTCTCATGATAGTCTTTCTGGTTCAAAATCACTGTGCACCTTCCTTTGTCTGCTGGGAGAATTATGATGTTTTTGTCTTTGCTAAGAGTGGTGAGTGCATCCCTCTCTTCTCTACTGATGTTGGAAGGTGGTGGTTTGGCATTACTGAGACAGGCTGAAACTTTGACTCTGAGTTGTTCGGCTTCAAAATCTTTAATTTTGTTGTTACGGATGGCTGACTCAGTGGCTGTGATCATCTCCACCAACGGAACTCTACTTGGTGCCACTGCAAAGTTTAGTCCCCTGGCAAGAATCTCTGTCTCCGGCTGGGTGAGCTGTCTGTCAGATAAATTCTTCACCCACTTTTCTGTCTCCCTGGCATGTAGCTGTGTAGCGGAGTGTTGTCTTACACTGAATGTGTTGTTATTAGAATTGTGATGGTGTTGACGAGTTATCAGTAAGTTAAATTTGTTTTGTTGTCGAGTCTTGGACTTGACATGCTGTGCTAAGCGTGCCTGATCTGTACAGTCCATCACTTGCTGAAGTGTGGTCTGATCTAGGCACGTTGTTAGTTTTTGTTTAATGTGCTCTTCTTTGGCCTTCAAGGCTTCAATAGTAAAATTGGTCTGTCTCACCTGTTCATTCAGCAGTTGCGTCTGTGCCTTCTGAAGGATCCCGCTTGCCCGGTGCCCGCTGACCGACAATTTCAGTTCCAGGCTCTTGGGAATGATGCCACTTTGTCTGCATCTAAGGTTGAATCGCAAGTGGTTCCTGTAGTCCGCCCTCTGTTTTCTCAAACTCTCTAACAAGTTTGAGGCAATCCTGGCCAAAGTGGTTCAAAATACCCTGATGCATGCTCAGTAATCCAGGTAGAAAAATCTAAAAAAGCTAAGTCTGGTCCTCTGGACATTCAAAAAAACAAAACAAAACAAAGCAAAAAAAACTGTAGAAACGTTTCGTCTTTCGTCCGAAAGACTTCCTCAGTCTGAGAAGCTGTATTCAGCTCAGTCAAAGGAGGCTGTCTTTGTGAAAAGAAACCATCCATCTTTAAACAGAGGTGGAGGCCTCCGGGTTCAACTGTCCCCCACTTACAATGCTGTTATTGCTAGTATCACTCAGCCCTCTGTGAATAGCAAACAACCATCAGGGTGTTAACGATCCATCGTCAGGCTGATGGTCCTCCTTGCTCATGTGAGCAGCTGGTTTCAGGCTGTCATCAGCCAACTGGTTGATCCACTGTGGGAGGGTGCTATTTATAAGACTGAGCTGAATACAGCTTCTCAGACTGAGGAAGTCTTTCGGACGAAAGACGAAACGTTTCTACAGTTTTTTTGCTTTGTTTTGTTTTGTTTTTTTGAATGTCCAGAGGACCAGACTTAGCTTTTTTAGATTTTTCTACCTGGATTATTGAGCATGCATCAGGGTATTTTGAATCTATCCCATAATGCTTTGCGCAGCGGACCATAATGCTTTGCGCCGCGGACCAGTGATGTCATGCTCCAAAGCACTATACAGTTTAGCAATTTTGCCTGGGGTCAAAGTTCAGGATCAGACCCCTCCCCATTTCTGCAGCAGGGCAGCTACATGCTAGTTTTACTTCCCAGAGGGGAAAATGGCAGAAAAACGTAAGAAAACACATTTGCACAGTGACTTGGAGGAAAAGGTCTTTCAGAGTGTTGAAAAACAAGTGTGTCTGCGTCTCATTAATGGCTGTGCGACAGCAAAACACAACGTGGAGCAACACTTCATCAGCTAACACAATAGCTTCAATGCTAACTAGCCCCCTGGTGGCTCGCAACAGGCAGAAGAATGTCAGAGGCAGCTTTGAGCAGGCAGATGTTTTTCATGAGGCATTTTCAGGTATGGAGCTCTTGAAAGAAGCAATGATGAAATATGTGAAAAATAATTTATTTAAAAGAGTAAAAGATACTTTGATTAGTTAAAATGATTTTATATGTACAGCACTTTGTTGCAGCTATGGTTGTTTTAAAGGGCTTTATAAATAAAAGTATTATTATTATTGTTATTATTATTAAAATGCTGCAGATCTGAGGATCAATACTAATGTCACATGATTCATTTAAAAATGTCACTTTGTTTATTATATTACATTACTGATATTTTGTATCAGCAAGAGTTAAGTTATTCTGAAATGTTACAAACACAACAGTTTGTGCAAACAGGGCTTGATTTGAAGATTTTATTCTTAATAGGTTCTTAAAAAATGCTACAGATTTGTTAATAGTAAAAGGCATATTTTGAAGGAATGTTACAAATGTGTTAATTCCTACAAAACACTTACCGGTAATAAAATATTTATAAAACACAATGAATTAAAAATGTTACAGATTGAGTTTAACATAAAAGAAATAGTGTTTTATGTTTAAAGATCAGTTAATAAGTCATCTGTTATGCCCCCTTGTTTAGGACTGGAACCAATCTCAGCTGCTTTTGTGTGAAGGCAGGGGACACCCAGAACAGGTCTCCAGTCCATCAGAGAGACAGACAAAGAGACAAACAACCATCCACACTCCCAGTCACAGCTAAGGACAATTTACAGTCATACTAGCCTGGTTTAAACCAGACCCTTGTCCTTCACTTCGCACTAGGGTCTGGACTTTTCCCATTGAAAAACGTTTCTTGCTGGAGGCGTGGCCTCTGCTTAGGAACAAAACCATTGGATATTTTGAACAGGGAAAGCATTCTGCTCCCTCCCCTCAGAGCCACCCCCCGTGCTCTGGTGAACTTGACTGACAGCTGCTCCGCCTCTTGCAGCGTTTCTCTCGCTGCGCAAATTCTGTGTTTATATGTTATAAAACGTTTTAATACAATAAAATCAAACCATGGATCGCTGGTCCAGCTCACCAAAAGACCAGAAAATCTGCAGGGACTCGGTCAGCAATAAAACCCGAGTTTAATTCTCGTGACAACCTGAGGCATTTCCGTGTTCATTTTACTCAGCAGGAGGGTGGAGGAGAAGGAGGACGAGGGAGCGATTACTTGACTTTTGGGAGAAAAAAAACAAAAGAAAACTCCAGATAAGGGATTAAGCAGGGGAAATTAATAAATTTGTGTCACATATAAAACAGTTCTGCATCGCTTTGCATCGCTTTGAATGATGCCGTGCTCTGGTGAACTTGACTGACAGCTGCTCCGCCTCTTGCAGCGTTTCTCTCGCTGCGCAAATTCTGTGTTTATATGTTATAAAACGTTTTAATACAATAAAATCAAACCATGGATCGCTGGTCCAGCTCACCAAAACACCAGAAAATCTGATGGGACTCGGTCAGCAACTAAAACCCGAGTTTAATTCTCGTGACAACCTGAGGCATTTCCGTGTTCATTTTACTCAGCAGGAGGGTGGAGGAGAAGGAGGACGAGGGAGCGATTACTTAACTTTTGGGAAAAAACAAAACAAAAGAAAACTCCAGATAAGGGATTAAGAAGGGGAAATTAATAAATTTGTGTCACATATAAAACAATCCTGCATCGCTTTGCATCGCTTTGAATGAGAACATGCCGCTGCTCGCTGACTGAGCGCTGGCAGAGCCCTTTTATAGGACGCTGCGCGCTGGGACTGGTGGGGGCGTGGGTTAGGGTCCAAAACTCCACCCCTTCTGTTCTCTGATTGGTCCGAACAAAAATCTACCGGAGAAATCCTTGTGGGTGGGTGAAGTCCCAGACTGTGCAGTGAAGGGAAATGAGAATTGAGCGGAGCTGTGCAGGAATGGCGAGGGCCAGGCTACAGTCGTACAGAAGAGCCCAAAAAGATTCAAACTGAGGATTCAAGTTCTCAATTGAGAGTTCTAATCACTAATTATCAATAATAATTTATCATATTTACCAAGCTAAATCCTTACTGATAATCATTGTGTGGAGTCTTTAATAATACTTATCAGATCAGATGTGATCAGGCAGTCATGTACCGGTACAGGTATTCACGTGTGTAAATGTATTATTATTAGTACTATAATTACAGGCGAGCCGTGCAAATTTGTCCCACTGAAGTAGCTCTCAGTCTAAAAAAGGTCGGTGACCCCTGTGCTACAGTATATTAGCTGGAGAGGGTCCTCTGGACGGGTTCAAAAAACAAAACATTGTATAAACATCCAGAGTACCAGACTTAACTTTTTTTCCTACCTGGATTATAGAACATGCATCAGGATACTACAATAGGCATATTTGAACAAAACTATAACAAAGGTGTGTCTCTGTTTAACATGTAATTTTTTTATTTTCCAAAACCCTCCAAATGTTATCTCTGTGAAGGAGTCAGTTTTAGGTAGGGATGTCCCGATCAGGTTTTTCTGACTCCGAGTCCGAGGCCTTTAATTTGAGTATTGGCCGCTTTCGAGTCCCGATCCGATACTTCTAAAATACATTTTTAAAATGAAGAAGAAAAAAAGGAAACAGATCCAGATGTCCCTTAATTTTTATTTTATTTACCTTAATATTTAACAGAGTACTTCTGTGAGGTAGATTGAACAATCAAGTACCGTAATAAGATTTAAAAAAAATTCTTCACATTGAAGTTTAGTGCAACAGTATGAAATAAAAATGTCTAATTTAAAATAAGCAGCTCAACTTAAAATACTGAGCAGGCATGTAAACAAATAAGAAACTTAGCTTTGTTGTGTTAAATGCAGCCTTTTCCTTACCTCCTCTTGAAATACAAACTGTACCTCCTCTTGAAATACGAACTGTACCTCCTCTTGAAATACGAACTGTACATATCTCACAGTTTGCAAACGCAATACAAAGTGCAACAGAATTAAATGTCAATAAAACAAGTAATAAAACAAGTAAAATCAATAACAGTATCAACTAAGATCAAAGATAGAATCATGAGGAGGCAGAGTGCATGTGCCCTCCACGACGCATACCTTTTGCCCTCCGTGACCGCCTAAAGGCTGAATTGGACGAGATGGAGAAAAATGACATCATACAGAGAGTCACAGAACCAACTGAATGGGTGAACGCTCTCGTCGTCGTAGAAAAACCAAAGACTAAAAAGCTGAGAGTCTGTCTGGATCCACGTCCACTAAACAAAGCTATCCAGAGACCACACTACCCACTACCGACCTTGGACGACGTAACACCAAAACTGGCTGGAGCAAAGTATTTCAGCGTGTTGGACGCCAGGTCAGGATACTGGACAATTAAACTCAACGAGGAATCATCGATGTTGACTCTGTTTACATTTATTAATACTGTTTACTTTTATTACTACTGCTTACATTTAATTACTACTGTTTACATTTACACTACTCTAATATCTACACCACTGCTGATACATATACAGTGTTCTCTGACCGGCCTTATTTAGGGATGCCCAATGTGCCTTACTGCATATGCCACTTTTGCCTCTATAACAACATCAACTACTACCTCATACATATACTGTGTACATTAACTCATATGCTGCTTTGCCACTTTGCAAATGTCAATGCTAGAACCTTTAGTTTATTTTATAGTTATACTTTTTATACTTTTTTTATACTAGTATGCAAAAACTCAGGACAGTATTATGTTCATTAAATGTTTAGTGTTTTAGTTTTAGTTTTAGAGTTGGTGTAAATTTTCATACTCTTATACCACTATGCAAAAACTCAGGACAGTGTTACAGTTTTACTATTTTATGCTTATGTCTATTATTATATGTTTCAGTGTTTCAATGTTTAGATGTTTACTGTTGCACCGAGGGACTGAGAGAAACGCAATTTCGGTCCTGTGTATGTCCTGTACAGTACATATCGCAGATCTGACAATAAAGTTGACTTTGACTTTTGACTTGTATGCTCGGTTAAAAAGAAAGGTCTTCAAGCCGCTCTTAAAGTCAACCAGTGACTGTGGAGCTCTCAGGCAGTCTGGAAGAGAGTTCCACAGGTGGGGGTCAGCCACACTGAAAGCCCGTCTCCCAGGGTCCTTAATTTGGTTCTCGGAATGTGAAGTAGATGACTGTTCTGTGACAGTAGAGACCGGATGGATGAGTATGGTGCAAGAATGTCCTTTAGATAATCTGGTGAAGTTCCGTGTAAGCATTGATGTGTAATGAGAGCAGTTTTGTACTGAATTCTGTAGGCGACAGGAAGCCAATGAAGGTTATGGAGAATGGGTGTAATATGTTCAAATTTACGAACTCTCAACAAAATCCTTGCTGCACTGTTTTGAATATATTGAAGCTTCTGAAGGTATTTACCAGGGATTCCAATAAACAGGGAGTTGCAGTAGTCGAGCCTGGAGGAGACAAAAGCATGGACGAGCTTCTCAGCATCGGAAAAAGTTAGGGATGGGCGAAGTCTGGAGATGTTTCGAAGATGGAAGAAGCAAGTTTTAAACAGAAGCTTAATGTGATTTTCAAATGTAAGATGAGAGTCCATTTTTATTCCAAGATTTGTAACAGAGGTGGAGAGGGGGATGTCTTGTCCAGAAAAGGAAATTGTTGTTATAGTAGATGTTTGTACCTGGTGAGGGGTGCCAATCAGTATGGCCTCAGTCTTGGAGCAGTTTAATTGAAGAAAGTTCTGATTCATCCATTATCCAGCTGAAAGCATGCACTGCTCAGGATATTGTGGAGGCAATAACTCAATGTTATTCCAAACATGGATTGGACATGCAGAGAATGGTGATGCTGACCTCTGATTGTGCTTCAGTAATGCTGGGAAACACAAGGGAGTTGCAGCTTTGTTAAAGCGCCAAATACCACATCTAACTGAACAACATTGTGTGGCCCTTAGAGAGGACTTGGGCATTGATGAATCATATCAAAACGGCATCCAGAAATCGTCTTGAAGTGACACATTTGGACCAGCTGATGCGCATAAAGTCAAGACGGAGCCATCAACCTGGACAAAGTGTACAAACATTGGAGAAGTGAGAAAGACAGACTTGAAAAAACTGTGACAATTTCACACAGCTCCACAAATTAAGTTGCATAATTGTTTTAGTTTTAATTTAAAAATACTAAGTTAAAACCACTCACACTTTAAAAACAGTTATGGCTCCACTCAGCAATAGAAATGCAATTCTAATCCGAGCTGAACATCAGTCAGCCCAGATCAGCGACACACGACGGGTGACACAGCCTCACGCCGGCCTGAACAGCGGGCACCCAACCAGCAAACAGGACAACAAGTCGGCAGCCGATGGACAACCCAGATGGAGGGGGAACGCCAGTCGGGACAATCAGGGCGGCAGGCAAACGAACGGCCAACAGCAGCGGCTAACAAAAAATAAATAATGTATTAGAACAGTGGTTCCCAAAGTGGGGTACTCGTACCCCTGGGGGTACGCAGGAGGGACTTAGGGGGTACGCGAGAAAATTTGAAAAAAAAAAAAAAAAGATTCAGGGAAGTACCAGCGTAACATAAAGTGAAAAAAGACTGAAGTGCCTTCAAATAATACACATGTATATGCTGCCATCTAGTGTTCAGCAAAATCATTGCACTGGCAACGTGGAAGGGTGTGAAAATAGGCGTGACTCGCTGATGGGACACCTGTCGATCAAAGCAGCCTTCACTCAACTTCTTGTCGGAGCTGAGAAAAGATGGATAGATGGTTAAAAAAGAAAATATGCGAATCCAGAAAGACACCGACAGCTATCACCAGCCAGCCTACTGCAGGAGGTGAACCTGCCAGCGACAACGCTCCAAACAATTCTTCAAATAGAAGAGATACATCAAACCAAGATGTTAGCAGTGCATCTGCTAGCCCTGCTAGCCAACCTGCTAGCTGCATGGCCATGGACAGTGACGAGTGTTCGGATGTGGAGCGGGCTGGGCGGGATATGGATCCTTGTGGTGTGGGGAAGCCCGTCGCCTCGGACAGAGAAACAAAAAGGCGCAAATATGATGAAAGCTACATTGCTTTGGGATTCACATCTACTAATACAGGTAGATTTACTCAGCCACAGTGTGTTGTTTGTGCAAAAGTGTTATCTCATAACTCAATGAAGCCTTCACTGTTGCGAAGACATCTAGAAACAAAACATGCCCATTTGAAAAACAAGCCGCGGGAATATTTTGAGCGCCAATTGAGATCACTTTCTACCAGTAAGAGCTGCTTAAGAGAGAACGATATTGATTCCAAGAACGGACTAAGAGCATCTTTTATGGTGAGTTACAGAGTGGCTAAAACCAGCAAACCACACACTATTGTGGAGGACTTGATATTACCTGCCGCCTCAGATATGGTTGGGACAATGCTGGGAGAAAAGGCTAAAAAAACGATACAAACAATGCCTTCATCAAATAACACAGTCTCTCGGCGCATTTCTGAAATGGCAGAGAATGTCTTAAAACAGTTATTACAGCGCATACGAGCAAGCGAATTTTATGCACTACAGCTGGATGAGTCAACTGATGTGGCTGGACTGGCACATCTCCTTGTGTACGTGCGATACATTCATGAAGGGACAATTAACGAGGACATGCTCTTCTGTAAACCTCTTGAAACAAGGACAACTGCAGAGGAAATTTTCAAAATGCTGGACAACTTTGTAAATGCACATGGGCTAATGTGGACAAAATGTGTTGGCATCTGTACTGATGGTGCAAAGGCCATGACAGGGAGGCACAGTGGTGTAGTAACACGGGTGCAAGCAGCTGCTCCTGATGCGACTTGGGTCCATTGTAGCATCCACAGAGAAGCTCTTGCTGCAAAGGGAATGCCTGTTGGCCTGAAAAATGTTTTGGACACAACAGTGAAAATGGTGAACTTTGTGAAAGCCAGGCCCCTGAACTCTCGCATATTTACTGCATTATGCAGTGAAATGGGCAGTGAGCATGAGACATTATTACTACACACAGAAGTACGCTGGCTGTCTAGAGGCAAAGTAATGACACGTTTCTTTGAACTTAGAGATGAACTTAAGATTTTTTTTAGTGATCATCATTTTCAACTGTCTGAGCACTTGCATGATGAAGAGTTTCTCACAAGCCTGGTGTATCTGTGTGATATATTTTCCCGCCTGAATGAACTAAATCTAGGCTTACAAGGAGTTTCAGAAACTGTATTTAATGTCCAAGATAAAGTTGAAGCCATGATAAAGAAGTTAAACCTCTGGAAAAACTGCATGGACAACAACAAAACAGAAGTTTTTCCGTTGCTACATGACTTTGTGTGTGGAAATGAACTTCCATTGAGTACGAGTGTGAAACGTGACATTACTGCACATCTTGGTGAGCTGGCTTCCCAGTTACGCCGGTACTTCCCTGAATCTGATGGATCAGATAGTTGGATACGACACCCGTTCAGCTCTATGCCCGAAGCTTTACCAACAGCAGAACAGGAGAGTCTCATTGAAATAGCAACAGATGGATCCCTAAAAGTTGAATTCAACCAGAAGCCACTGCCTGATTTCTGGATCGGACTGGCCACAGAACAGCCTGAGTTAGCCAAACGTGCTGTAAAGACTTTGATGCCCTTTGCTACAACATACTTGTGTGAAAGTGGATTCTCAGCTCTGACAAATATGAAAACAAAATACAGAGCAAGACTTTGTGTTGAAAACGATTTAAGACTCAGACTGTCTCAAATTAAACCAAACATTGCAGAGTTGTGCGCATCTTTCCAAGCACATCCTTCTCATTAAAGCTGTGGTGAGTTTAACTAAATACACTGTTGAATAACTTCGTTATCCCACCATAAAAATATTTAGCAAATTATTCATTCTACACAGGCTAAATTTTTGGATAATTCATAGATTATAAAATAAATGTGTTGTTTATTAATACTAACATTTACTAATAAACATCATTTGGTGGTAAATAACAGTTGCATATTATTTTTATTTGATGGGTGCAGTGTTTACAAACACATTTTAAAGGCCGTGTAATTAGGGGGTACTTGGCTTGAGGTCAGATGTCTGAAGGGGTACAGAACTGAAAAAAGTTTGGGAACCACTGTATTAGAATATCTGAAAGTGTAAAAAAAAAAACAAAAAAAAAACGCGCTTTACTCACCACTGAACTCCACCTCTAACAGAAGAGGGGAAACAGGAAGCGTGTACATGCGGTCAGGAGAACGATAGATCAGCAGTCAGCTGCTTTCTGAGCGTGCATTAATTTACAGCTAGCGTGTGACAAACAACAAACACCGAGGTCTGAACCGGAAAGAAAATGACGTGAAGTGAACCAAATAAGGGCAGGCAACAGCACCAGACCAATCAGATCCCGGGATTTGTGTGCTGCGTTCAAAGGCTGCAGGACATACTGCGCAATTCAGTTTTCAGTACGTTGGATCTTATGCGCTGCATATATTTTATTGTGCGCAGAGAATGTGCGAGCAGTGCGCAATTGTTTCTGGTTTATTACATTTATTTTGAATTGAGAGACACAAATCACTCAGAAACTGGACTTCCTTTTCATTTGTATTAATTCAGAATTAATCAACAGTATATTCTTAGTATGTGTATGATTTACTAAGCTGGTATATTTTAAATATGCCAAAGTGAAGAACAAGTCAGAATGATCTGTTATGGAAACGTTTAGAGACACTATGATCAAGTCGTAGACTAAGCTTGTCATCTGTCTCCTTTCTCTGAAAACAAATTCATCTGTTCTCAAAACAGATTCTCTGTTTGTTCACACCTGCAAGTCGTCTTGACGTACTTTTTCTCTCCTGTCCTGAGTGGCCCACGCACGTTCCCCCTCTCTCATTTGGTGAAACAAACCAACGAGCGAGCTGAACGTAACGCTGGTCACACTCCCTTCTTAAGGGACACTTCCTGAAGACTCTTCAGTTCGAAAAGGAAGAACTAACTTAACAACTAGTTCTTCTCTGGAAGCTGGTGAACGTTGTGGTCATTTTGTCAAATAGACCTACGTTTATCAGTCAGAGTTATGGCAAAGCAGCCGTAACTCACTCACTCCTTTTCTGAAAGAATTTGTTTTCTGGAAGTTTTATTTTGAAATCCAGCCAGGACGTTGACATTGTTTCCTGCCGAGGGAAGCGAGTTTCACGTGTCGTTTGAATCAGCACACACGCGCTGAAGTTTAAACTGGACGTCTATCTGGACCACACAATCCGGTGGTGTCCAGCGACTTCTCAGCTCTTATCTCCAGAGACATATCGTCAGCAGGTAAAGAGCCGTTGATGTTTGCTGAGCGAGCGGGAAGCCCAGCTGTAACTCGTATGGGATTAAGTGCCACCCTGATCATTTCAAAATAATTAACTTCTGTTAAACTTAGCTTTCATTCTTTTTCTTCCTCCTTTACTCTTAATTTTCCTTTCAGTAAACGGTTAAGTAAATGTGCCAACAGGAAGTTAGATTCTAACTGTCTGTTTGTTTCCAATTTGAATTCTTGTTACAGTAGTTATTAAATCAGAACTAATATCGATACAAATGTTTAATGTACTTTGATGATTGTCTCAATAAAAGGTCCATCTTTGGTGGATCAACATAAATTGACGTCTCTCTTGAAGTTACATTGTGTCTAGTCACATTTAAGCAATTTAAGCCAGAAAAAGAGGGAACTTGTGAAAATTGATGATAGATTTGTGTAGATAAAACCTGCTAAAATCTTTTATCTGGAATATTGTACTAATCAGCAAACAGATAAGTATATATATCTTCCTTTAATTCTTACAATTGATGGCCCGTACGTGTTTAATCCATTAATTTGATGGCACGTACGTGTTTAATCATTACATCTATAACAGGCGGTTTGCCTGTATTATTACCAATCATGTGGTTTTTAATGTTCAAGTATTTTTAGCAACAATAAAGTTTATAAATTGTCATATATAACAGCAGTAAAACTCCTAAAGATTGACACTGAAAGGATGATTTAGCTGTTAATTAACTTTGTTAAATTTGAATGGATGATATTAAAAAATAACTTATCACAGGCTGCCCTTTGTTCAGAACAGAATAACTTGAATTTTTTTCTGCCTTTAAATTTTTTTTTTTTGTAATATGTTGGTGTTAATGTATATGCAGACAGATGATGGTAGGGGTGTAACGGTACACATGGGTACCGAACTGTTTCGGTACGGCATGTTCGGTTCGGTCCACCTGCATACCGTTTCAGTTATTTTTTCACTCATTAAATTTTATTAACGGGAGATTATGCGCTGCGGAACTAAAATTCCTAGGCGTGTTTCAGCATGGCGCTATTATCTTTCAGCATGCGTAGCATTTAGCAGCCTAGCATCTCGTTGCAGTCTCCTATTTGGGAACATTATGGCTTTCTTGTTAAAAGACATGAACAAATCCAAAGCTGTGAGTCAACATTGTTTCACGGAGATTGGATCTGCAGCAGACAACACGTCTGACTTGTGAACGCTCTTGAAACGACATCATCTGGTCGAAGCAGCAGCTTGTGTCTCTCCTTCCACAACTTTCCTCTTCCTGCTTGGCTACTTTGTCTTTGTCTTTGCAGTTTTCAGTGCTCGCTCGAACGCAAATTGAGATGGATCTGGTTTCGTGGGCTATTAACTCTATTGATAAGATTTTTTTATACAAAACGATCAGATCCGGGGGGAACCTGCTTGCCCTTCACAGACGCATCCAGCCGGATATATCATGGATTCCTGGGGGGAGTGGAAGATGTTATGCCTGACTGTTCTGTCTGTCGAAGATGTGGAAGATTTATTCATAATTGGATTTATGATAGCAGGTGCTCTGCTTTTTGGCATGTGGAGTTCTCTTCTATCGGAAAATCAGGAAGACTTCCGTAGAGATCAACGCCCTGTCGAAGCTCCCTTCTCAAAACAAGAGTGTGATCCGTGCTGTGACCTCCGTGAATCAGCTGCTTTATGAGTTGAACCGCAAAGTGGAGGTGGCCACTGAGGACCGCAGACCACCGGTAAGGTTTGGGACTCGTATGCGGCCAGGAGGGTCACATCTGGGGGAGGAGGACTCATATCTCGGATCGGTGACAGCTTCCCATAATTTGGAGTGTATTGGATTTTGGATGCCCATCTGGACTCAAGGCTACAGGAAAGTACACTGTGTGCCTGACCTGAAGATAACTCATGCTATATCTACCGTATTTTCCGGGTTATAGGTCGCACCGGAATATGGGTCGTTTTGTCCAATTATTGCCAAAAAATTGGAAATATCCATATATGGGTCGCACCGGAATATAAGTCGCACCTACATCACCGCTGACGTAACGCGTCTTCCACCGCTGATGTGACGCGTCACCGCTGAGTCAACCCGGAATTGTGGGGGAGTGTTTAGCTCTGTTGCAAATGTCTGCCACAGGAGCGCAAAGCAAGGCTTTTAAGAAGATTAACATGGTAAAAACAATTATTTGTTTGCTAAAAATTATAGCTGACATTATAGCACAAGGATTAGTGGTTTATTAGCTGAGTGGTTTATGAGCTATTTATAACATAAACGGAAATAAAACTAAAGCTAACAGAGACGAGTCTGTCTCTCAAAACACGAATAAAAATCGAATTTTATCTCAAATGTTTCATACAGGGCAACAGTTTGTAAATTAAAGCCATATTTCCAAGTGAGGACTGAACTTGGAAAAAGGGCCTTCTCCTACTCCGCTCCTGCTTCATGGAATATCTTACAAAAGGATCTGAAGCTCTCGACCTTGACTTCTCTAAATGGTTTTCAGAATCTGTTGGAATCCTGGCAAAAACCAATGCAGATTTGTTCCTGTCTTTGATTTTATACGTCTACCTTATAATGTTTTGCTAGTTTTTTGATACTTTGTTAAAAAAAAAAAAACTTTCTTTTGTTTTTTTCTCTCTTTTGTTTTCTATTGTTTATTGTTTGTTTGTTTATTGTTTATTGTTTAAGGAAATTCTACCACTGCTGTTCATTGTTCTTTAGTTTTAGCAGGTCGCTTTCGTAAATGAGCCCATGAGGTTCAAAAGATTTACCTGACTAAATAAAGGTTGAATGAATATAATTACACTCTGTGAGCAGAAAAAAATATCCGTCGAGTGGTTTATGAGCTATTTATAACATTATAAATGGAAATGTAACAAAAGCTAACAGAGACGAGTCCGTCTCTCAAAACACGAATAAAAATTTCGAATTTTATTTCAAATGTTTCATACAGGGCAACAGTTTATAAATTAAAGCCCTATAATTACACTCTGTGAGCAGAAAAAATATCAGTAGAGTGGTTTATGAGCTATTTATAAATTATAAACGAAAATAAAACGAAAGCTAACAGAGCTGAGTCCGTCTCTCAAAACACAAATAAAAAAATCGAATTTTATCTCAAATGTTTCATACAGAGCAACAGTTTGTAAATTAAAGCCATGTAATTATGTACACTCTGTGAGCAGAAAAAATATCCGTCGAGTGGTTTATGAGCTATTTATAACATAATAAACGGAAATAAAAATGAAAGCTAACAAAGACAAATCTGTCTCTCAAAACACAAATAAAAAATCGAATTTTATCTCAAATGTTTAATACAGGGCAACAGTTTGTAAATTAAAGCCATATACTTAGACTCTGTGAGCAGAAAAAATATCTGTTGAGTGGTTTATGAACTATTTATTTAAATAGTAGGTATCTGTTTACGGTAGCTAACCGCTAACAACAAAGCTAAAAGATAGGTTTTTTTTTTAATCTCCAACATCTCATAAAGCTGTTCACTTGTAAATGTCCATACAGTGATTACATTCTGTAAGTTTCACAAAAATCCGCCCAGTGGTTCTTGACTTATCTTGCTAACAAACAGCTAACAAACACAGAGCTAACAGTACTTACCTCCAGACCAGGAGGTCGGGCAGCGACAGAGTCAGTCCGAGCAGAGGAGGCTTTTTTCGGACACATGAGCTGGAAACGGTCGGTGGTCTCTCTGGAAGTGTCCCCTAGCAGACAAAAGTGGTACTGCACCATTTTATGCCAAAATAAAAAACGGTCACATCTGAGCCAAAAATTGGTCTAAAAATATGGGGAAAAATCCAGAAATAGGTCTCACCTCTCTACTGTATAGGTCGCAGGGCATGCAAATTAGGCAAAAAGCCTCGACCTATATTCCGGAAAATACGGTAATCAGACTTCCCAAGCAGCCCAGTGTTGTTTTTGACAGCCATTTTTATATTAGTTTTAGTCATAGTCTTTTAGACTAAAATACTTCTTAGTTTTAGTCTGTTTTAGTCATTTCTATATTTAATGGTTTTAGTTCAGTTTAAATCGACAAAAACTTAAAAAATTTAAGTCTAGTTTTAGTCTTTAAAAAAAAAAAGAAAACATATTAGTCTTTACAAATTAATTTGTTCTAAAACCAGCACGCCCAGAACAGAAGAAGGAGAAATCTTTCTTCTACCAGAAACTGTCAAATGACAGACAGTTTGAGGAATTTTGTGTGCCGCCCCCGTCCCAACTCCCATGTACATGCAAATGCTGATAAGAACAAACCCTGGGGCCCTAGCTCTTTGTTTGTGCTCACATAAGCCGTGTTTCCATCAAGGTTTCTAGCTGCGCAATTTGAAATAGCGCAGCAGAAAAGCTTAATGGAAACGGCAAATTGCGAGGTTACTTCCTGAATTACGCTAAAAAGTTTATACGCTCGCTTGAGGTGGTTTTTGGGATCTGCGAAAATGAGCAGCTGCGCAAAACGACAGATGGAAACACATTTGCCGACTCGTGCTGCCGTAGCGAACATTCACGTCACGTGACTGATCAGCTGTTTCCGCTCCGGACAACATGTAACATCGCTAAAACTAGTTGGCATGACAGAATAAATACAACTCGCCCGATAGCAACACGTACCTGAAATATTCTCTCCATTTTGACGAGATGTGTGGCCGGGTTCTGTTTTCAACCGCTACTTCCTGTTTACTGTAGACATGCGCAGTGCTGACGTCTGACGTAATGACGCTGACGTCTGACGTAATGACGCTGACGTCTGACGTAATGACGCTGACGTCTGACGTAATGACGCTGTGTGCGGCTTGGAAGAAGCGCTTCAAGCCAGTAGATGGAAACACTTCTGATCTGCATTAATTTGTATTTACATATTTGCGAGGTAGCTCAAATTTCGCAATTAAAATGGATGGAAACACGGTTATAGACAACATCCCTTCCCCAATGCTAATTAGCTCTGAAATGCTGTTAGTGATCTCTTCACTGGAAGGAATTTCTGTCTACCAGGCCAGCAACAACCTAAAACAAATTAAACTTCTAGCCAACAACATACACCAAGCAACAACAAAGGATAAACATCCATCCATCCATCCATTTTCGTCCGCTTATCCGGGGTCGGGTCGCGGGGGTAGTAGCCTAAGTAGGGAGGCCCAGACTTCCCTCTCCCCAGCCACTTGGAGCAGCTCCTCTGGGGGAATCCCAAGGCGTTCCCAGGCCAGCCGAGAAACATAGTCCCTCCAGCGTGTCCTGGGTCTTCCTCTGGGTCTCCTCCCGGTGGGACATGCCCGGAACACCTCACCAGGGAGGCGTCCAGGAGGCATCCTAACCAGATGCCCGAGCCACCTCAACTGGCTCCTCTCGATGTGGAGAAGCAGCGGCTCTACTCCGAGTCCCTCCCGGATGACTGAGCTTCTCACCCTATCTCTAAGGGAGAGTCCAGACACCCTGCGGAGAAAACTCATTTCAGCCGCTTGTATCCGAGATCTCGTTCTTTCGGTCATAACCCAGAGCTCATGACCATAGATGAGGGTGGGAACGTAGATCGATCGGTAAATTGAGAGCTTTGCCTTTTGACTCAGCTCTCTCTTCACCACGACAGACCGGTACAGCGCCCGCTTCACTGCGGACGCTGCACCTATCCGCCTATCGATCTCACGCTCCAGTTTTCCCTCATTCGTGAACAAGACCCCGAGATACTTAAACTCCTCCACTTGGGGCAGGACCTCCTCCCCGACCCGGAGAGGGCATGCTACCCTTTTCCGGCTCAAGACCATGGCCTCGGATTTGGAGGAACTGATCCTCATCCCGGCCGCATCACATTCAGCTGCAAACCGCTCCAGCGAAAGCTGTAGATCACGAACTGATGAAGCCAATAGGACCACATCATCTGCAAAAAACAGAGAAGCGATTCTAAGGCCACCAAAACGGATCCTCTCAACACCTTGGCTGCGCCTAGAAATTCTGTCCATAAAAGTTATGAACAGAATCGGTGACAAAGGGCAACCTTGGCGGAGTCCAACTCTCACAGGGAACGAGCCTGACTTACTGCCAGCGATGCGGACCAAGCTCTGACACCGGTCGTACAGGGACCCAACAGCCCGTATCAAAGGGCCCGGTACCCCATACTCCCGGAGTACCCCCCACAGAAGCCCCCGAGGGACGCGGTCGAATGCCTTTTCCAAGTCCACAAAGCACATGTAAACTGGTTGGGCAAACTCCCACGCACCCTCCAGGACCCTGTTGAGGGTGTAGAGCTGGTCTAGTGTTCCACGACCAGGACGAAAACCACACTGCTCCTCCTGAATCCGAGGTTCGACTATCCGACGGACCCTCCTCTCCAGAACCCCTGAATAGACCTTACCAGGGAGGCTTAAGAGTGTGATCCCTCTATAGTTGGAACACACCCTACGGTCCCCCTTTTTGAATAGGGGAACCACCACCCCAGTCTGCCAATCCAAGGGAACTGCCCCCGATGTCCACGCGATATTGCAGAGTCGCGTAAGCCAACACAACCCCACAACATCCAGAGCCCTAAGGAACTCAGGACGAATCTCATCCACCCCAGGAGCCTTGCCACCGCGGAGCTTTTTAACCACCTCGGCGACCTCAGCACCAGAGATTGGAGAGCCCGACCCAAAGTCCCCAGGCTCCACTTCCTCAGTGGAAGACGTGCCAGTAGGATTGAGGAGGTCTTCGAAGTACTCCGCCCACCGACTCACAACATCCCGAGTTGAGGTCAACAGCACGCCATCCCCACCATAAATGGTGTTGGTCGCGTACCGCTTTCCCCCCCTGAGACGTCGGATGGTGGACCAGAATCGCCTCGAAGCCGTACGGAAGTCATTCTCCATGGCCTCTCCGAACTCCTCCCACGCCCGAGTTTTTGCCTCAGCAACCACCCGAGCCGCATGCCGCTTGGACTGCCGGTATCTATCTGCTGCTTCCGGGGTCCCACAGGCCAAAAAGGCCCAATAGGACTCCTTTTTCAGCCTGACAGCATCCCTCACCGCCGGTGTCCACCACCGGGTTCTAGGGTTGCCACCACGACAGGCACCAACAACCTTGCGGCCACAACTCTGATAAGCTGCCTCGACAATAGAGGCGCGGAACATGGCCCACTCGGGCTCAATGTCCCCCGCCTCCCTCGGAACGTGTTCAAAGCTCTCCCGGAGGTGGGAGTTAAAGCTCCGTCTTACGGGAGACTCTGCCAGACGTTCCCAGCAGACCCTCACAATACGTTTGGGTCTGCCAGGTCTGACCGGCATCCTCCCCCACCATCGGAGCCAACTCACCACCAGGTAGTGGTCAGTTGACAGCTCCGCCCCTCTCTTCACCCGAGTGTCCAGGACATGCGGCCGCAGATCAGATGAGACGACAACAAAGTCGATCATCGAACTGCGACCTAAGGTGTCCTGGTGCCAAGAGCACACATGGACACCCTTATGCCTGAACATGGTGTTTGTTATGGACAATCCATGACGAGCACAGAAGTCCAACAACAGAACACCGCTCGGGTTCAGATCAGGGGGGCCGTTCCTCCCAACCACACCCCTCCAGGTCTCACTGTCATTGCCCACGTGAGCGTTGAAGTCCCCCAGCAGAACAAGGGAGTCCCCAGGAGGCGCACCCTCCAATACCCCCTCCAAGGACTCCAAAAAGGGTGGGTAATCTGCGCTGCCGTTTGGTGCATAGGCACAAACAACAGTCAGAGCCCGTCCCCCCACACGTAGGCGAAGGGAGGCTACCCTCTCGTTCACCGGGGTGAACCCCAACGTACAGGCACCGAGATGGGGGGCAACCAGTATGCCCACTCCTGCTCGGCGCCTCTCACCGGGGGCAACTCCAGAGTGGAAGAGTGTCCAACCCCTCTCAAGGAAACTGGTTCCAGAGCCAGAGCCATGCGTTGAGGTGAGTCCGACTATTTCTAGCCGGAACCTCTCAACCTCACACACTAGCTCAGGCTCCTTCCCCACCAGAGAGGTGACATTCCATGTCCCAATGGCCAGCTTCTGTAGCCGAGGATCAGACCGCCAGGGTCCCCGCCCTCGGCCACCACCCATTCCACAATGCACCCGACCCCTTTGGCCCCTCTCACAGGTGGTGAGCCCATGGGAAGGGGGACCCACGTCTCCTCTTCGGGCTGTGCCCGGCCGAGCTCCATGGGTAAAAGCCCGGCCACCAGGCGCTCGCCAACGTGCCCCTCCTCCGGGCCTGGCTCCAGAGTGGGGCCCCGGTGACCCGCGTCCGGGCGAGGGAACATTGTTTCCATTTATTTTTCTCATCATAAGGGGTCTTGTGGGCTGCGCTTCGTCTGGTCCCTCACCTAGGACCTGTCTGCCTTGGGTGACCCTACTAGGGGCATGAAGCCCCTGACAGCATAGCTCCTAGGATCATTGGGACACTCATACCCCTCCACCACGGTAAGGTGGCAGCCCAGGGAGGGGATAAACATGTAGATGTATTTATCTATTCCACCCATTCCATCCAAAACCAAAGGCTTAAAAAAAAGAAAAGAAAAAGAAACCGCTTTTCAGGAGTGAAATGTGGCACTAAGGTATGAACTGCTGCAGGACCTTCTCATCTCTGCAGGGGATTGGCTCTGCTTGAACCACCTTTGTGAGGTCCCACATGAGCAGACATGTCACACATGAGCGTTTGGACAAATAAGAAAATTAAGGTGTAAGTCACCAGTTCAACCCATAGAACTACCGTAAACACGTTTTTAGGCCAAATATTGCCTATTTACACAGATACGCACAATTATGTGAAAATAAACACAGCCATAGTGCTAGATAACATTTTAAACACATTCTAGGGAGTTTATCAGCTAAAAAAAGTTAATTTTGGGTTTAGTTACTCTTTAAAGTATGTTGAACAAACAGGCAACACATAGGCAACATACAAAATGAAGGTAAAAAACAGAATATAGACATAAAAACGTCGCAGATAATAAATATAACGACCAACCTGTGTTGGTAAATGGCTGTTTGAACCATCTTTCTATACATACATTGTTCAAAGATTAGAGGAAATTTGACTTCCATCTAATTTCTGTGCAAAACGTTAGGTCTGAAATTGTTAAGTGTTTTTGAAACGTTATAAATAAACACTATAGATAACCAATTAAAACATAACACACTGCTGCCTGCATCGCTTCACACGTCCTCCACAGAACGACAGAAATATCTGCACTTGGTGAAAAAAAGAGAGCCCCCCTTTAAATGAGATTGGGTCACGGGAGTCATGGGAGTTGTAGTTCTTTCCCTCTGACCTATCACAGTGTGTCTCTACACAGCCCCGACAACCAATCACAATACATAAACAAACGCCACGGCCATTTTGAACAGAAAGTAGCTATCAGTTAGCGAAAGTTTACGGACTTTTCAACACATAAAAACGCTTATGAACAGAGCAGTAAAATTTTGAAATATAGCAAATCACATTCTACAGGTACACTAAGCTCAACGCTCAGAAACACAGCGATTCAACTGTCGAAAACAACGACGGACTCTCTCGGAACCGTCTCGAACTGTTCGGTCCACAGCAGATCCTGGACACACCAAACCAGGAGCAGAAAAAGTTTCTGATAGCATATGCTTGTATACCCGCTTCAAATGCAATAACTACACAACAGCACTTCCTCGCAGTTGTTATAAATGAGCTTATTAGGCAAAAAGTTGACGTGGAGGTCAAACGTGAATGCGCTATTCTGTGACAAGTCAGCAGTGAGTCCAAACAGAACCAGAACCTGACCCACACAGCAGCGACAATTCTATAACCCAAACAGCTTCAAACAAGGACAGGATTTATAAAAAAAAAATACATACATTCGGTTCTTCTCTTCTCTCACAGTTGGGTTAAATACAAAATAAGTCCATAAATCCTTTCTGGGCTGGCGGCCGGCCGGCCACCGACCGAGCCCCTTCGTGCAACGTGCTGCAGCATCTTCCATGGTCCAGTTTGAAAAGGAAGTCACAGGTGAGCGGCTGAGCATGTAGCGCGTGGCCGTGCTGCATCAACACCGCGGTGGTGGGCGTGACCAAACAGCTGACTTTCCGACATAGAATATAATTATGGGCAGATGAAATATAAATTATTGATGGACCACCGACTAACATTTTCGTTCAGTCTCGTCTCTTCAACGAAAACTCACACACATTTCGTCACGTTTTAATCATTAAAGAGCAATGATTATTTAGTAACTGTCTCATTATTGTCATGAAAAAAGGGGGCGTTGACGAAAAATTTACGTTATCGTTACGTCAACGAAAACAACACTGAAGCAGCCTTGGACAGGCAGATTACAAATTTCTCCTGAGTCTGAGCAACTGAGGTCTGAACCTACTGTCGCAACCCCCCCTCTCCCTCCCCCAGATAACTTTCTGTGTGCTCTCAGACAGATAAGGCTGGCTGGTCCCATCATCATAACTGTGGCTAATCTGAACAGAGCTCATGGACTTAACTCACTGCTTCAATCTCAAATGCAAATGTGATTTGTCTTAACTGTTGCTTGCTGGTAGAGTTTTTTGATGTCTCATATGGTGTCCTGAAAGACAAAATGTGACATATCTTTTTTGTAATACCACTGATTACCCTCATGGTTCTCCCCTTTTTGTTTTCACACCTGTAACCTTCATCCCGATTAGGGTTGGGCATCGTTTGAATTTGAGCGATTCCGGTTTCGATTCTTCGTTTCGATTCCGATTCTTTTTGATTCTCGATTCCGATTCTTTTTGTAGGCGGGGTTACAAAAAGACGTGTCAATTCATACCATACCATACCATACCATACCATTTTATTTATAAAGCACTTTAAACAGGAATAAGTCCACACAAAGTGCTGGACAAACAAACACAATTCAGTTCAGTTTATTTATACTGTATAGCTCCAAGTCACAACAGAAGTTGTCTCAGGGCACTGAACAAAAAACAATCAAATATAAAAATAATAAGTTAACAGAAACTTTAATATAAAAATAATGGTAAGACTATTTATCTGAGGAGACTACTTTGAGTTTAACTCCATGTTATAAAAAAGCTACAGTAGTTAGCCAGAGTTATTTCAGGATGAAATAATTTGAACTTCTGTTTGAATTTAATGCTATGAACTTTTTCCTTTTTGTTACATTTACTATGAATTTCTCACAGGGCAGATTAGAGCCAACATGGACTCACCAACATATATTATTATTATTATTATACATATAATATTGTCCAGTGTCTGATGCTGCAGTCATGTTACTGAGCTCCCACTGATGGGCTAACCTGGTTCCACCACCAGCAGCAGGATCCTCAGACAGAACAGCTGGTGGGATGTCCTGGTATCTGCAGCCCTCTCTCCATTTGTTTCTTCATGGACATGGAGTTGTGAAATTATGTTGTGCCTCTTCCTCAGCAAAACGCTCCTCCAGTGGAGACTTTCTGGACAGACTGCAGGAAGTTCCTAAACAAACAATAGGTTTATCAGTATTATCAGTAAAAAGAGATTATTAAATCATTTTTAAGACTGAGAATGTGTACAATTATTAGCTCTGTTGTTATTGCCTAACTAACCTATTCAATAATTCTTCAAACTGTGACATTCCCTCATAATGGAATGAAAGAGAACATAAACAGAAATTATATAATACTGAAAACTAGAGACATTTAGACATTTTAAAAGACACAGAGAACTTTAAATGGATTAAGAATGTTAATAAGTGTTGGATTTGAGTGCAATGTAAGTGCAATCCATGGTTGAATTCACATCTGAAAAGGGATGCAACCTTTTCACAACATATGCTGTAACTGTTCTGTGGCACTCTTCATTCAGTTACACTGACGTTTTTACCTTGGACGCTGGTGAACACTGTGAAGCCATTTCAGGTCGTTTGTCTAAGAAAAAAAATACAAGCTAACGTTAGCATCGTGTTTGTATTTGAGCTGACTTACCGCTTTAAGCGGAGTATAACTTGTTAGCTGCCTTAATGTTGGTATGAGATGTAGTTTATAGTTTATTTATTTACCTGATGGAGCCGAAGAGGTAGCGATTAGCGAAAAGTTCGGCGGAGCGTTTTGCAGACGGACCACTCTGTACTTCCGGTCGGATACGAAGCGAAAATAATCCGGTGGAGCGCGTCAAAGACGGGACACTATTTTACTTCTCCACCCTCCTTTGCATGATAGAAAATTATTGCAAGTGCTGCACTGACCTGACTGGTCATTTTATTAATTAGTAAGCTTTAGATCTCGGGTGCACACTTCCGGTTGTTTCTTCTTCGTTGGGTTTCGGCGGTGGCTACTTCCGGTCGGCTAACTAGCATCGAACATAGGAATCGCAAATTAATATTTTGAACGATTCCGGGAAAACCGGACAGTTAGTCCCGGTTCCGAACGATTCTCGATTGTCGATGCCCAACCCTAATCCTGATACGGATGAGGAAGGCCACACTGATAAGAAAAGCAGCAGCTTCACACACGTAGTTCCCTTCAGGATGACTGTGCGTACATATTCACGCTGTACTGGTGCAAACTTGTGCAATGTCAATAAAGGTACTCTGACTCTGACTCAAAGTGCGTTGCTGCCGGGACGGAGTCCGACTCACAACCCTAACGCCTCACCTGGAACATCGTGGCACCTGTGGTTTGTTTATTCAACAACACACTAATGTTTCTATAAAAACATTTAGGATTTGGTGAAACCAGTTTAGAAAAGTTTAGATATATATATAAAAAAGGGCTGTACCCTGTAAACTGGAGTTGTTTGGAATGGTGACAATCTGCTCAAACTAGCTGCTGCATCAATCTGGTCAGAATTATACATTTGTAATTCTAAAATCCACCTCCAGCAGGTAAGCTATCAGTTATTCATAAATCATGCACATAATCCCACTTTAAAGGATCTTAACTGTTACTTGAAACCAGTGGTGGGATGTAACTAAGTACAAGTACTTTGTTACTGTACTTAAGTACATTTTTCATGTATCTGTACTTTACTTAGGTAGAATTAAATGTGGATACTGTGGTGGACCACTAGGGGGCTCTACTCACACCCAGTGGACCGAATGTATTACAGGATGCTTTTATTGTGAAAGGTCCAGAGGACCGGATGTTATGTGGGTATATAAAGCAGTGTTGGGCGGGTTCCCGCCAGTTTAGTAAGATGTGATTAAAAGGTGAAGTTCTGCAGCCTGTCTCCTGTGTCGTCTCTTCACCTCCTCTTACACTGGTGACCTACGTGAACTGAATATGTCGACATCTGACGCTTCAGCCAGCTCTCTTCAGCTGTCTCATGCTGTGGAACCGACACAGGCGGCCCCGCTCGCTTTTTCGGTGGCCGTTAAAATCCCGGACTTCTGGCTGCACGCCCCGCAGGCATGGTTCGCACACATCGAATCACAGTTTGCTCTTCGCGGGATTTCTGTTGACGACACCAAATACCACCATGTGGTTGCTTCGCTGGATCCGCTGACGACCCAGCGGGTGATGAGCCTGCTACAAAACCCTCCAGCACAAGGAAAATACGACGCCCTCAAGCAGCTCCTTCTGCGGCGCTACACACTCTCAGAGGCGGAGCGCGCTGAGAAACTATTTTCCTTCTCCGGTTTGGGTGACGGGACAGCTCTCGAGCTCGTGGAGAGCATGTTGTCCTTGCGGGGATCAGACGACTGCGAGTTCCTCTTCCGCCACCTCGTCCTCCGCCAGCTTCCAGCTCCTGTGCGAACCGCCCTGGCCAACTCCCCGTTTCTGCAGGAGAAGGATTACCGCTCGCTGGCCGAAGAAGCCGACCGCATCATTCTAACCGCGAGGACCTTCGCGGTACAGGCGGTGGTCCCTGGATCTCCAGCAGCGCCCGAGTTTCGAGCGACGCACACAGCGCCGGACGAGCCAGCGGTGGTGGCAGGAGTCGCTAGCCGCAGGCGGGCAGGTCCCGTTCTTTGTTCCTACCACGCGCGTTTTGGCGCCAAAGCACGACGGTGTGTCCCGCCGTGCAACTTCAAGACGCAGGGAAACGAGAACGCCAGCGCCCGCTAGCAGTCGCGGCCGTTGGCGAGAAGGAAAGGCTGCTTTTCATCGAGGACTCGAAGTCAGGGAGGCGGTTCCTGGTGGACTCCGGCTCGCAGAGGAGCCTCGTCCCCCCGACTGGCTCAGACAGGTTGGCTGAAGGCTGCGGGCCACAGCTGACCGCGGCGAATGGCTCTCCCGTCAGGACGTTTCAATACATTTACTTTTACTCCACTACATTTTACATGAAGTATCTGTACTTTCTACTACTGTACACTACATTTCTATAATGTGTTGAGTTACAAGTTACATTCACGTTGCAGTTTTTTGATTTGTCTTTAGTTTGAAAGTAACTGATGTCGAGAGGAGAGTTGGTCCATTGAATCACTGCTAAGTGGACAGGTAACATTAGACCTGCCTTCAAGAAGAGCTGGACCAATGATGTATATTCTAGTGTATACGTCATTGAGCTGGAAGCACCCACAGCACCACGAACACACCCATAATGGATTCCACCACAGAGATTCAGCAGAAGATACACACCACCCATGGCCTTATTGAAATAAATAAGGTATTGAAATATTATTGAAAGACTGTTCAGTACAGCAGGACTGATTCTCTCTCCCAAAAGAGACAGACTGGACTCAAAAAACGTTGAAAACAACTTCTTCTGAACTTGAATAAGAAAGTCTTGCTGCAAGTCTTGCCCTCCCTGGGCTGCCACCTTACCGTGGTGGAGGGGTTTGAGTGTCCCAATGATCCTAGGAGCTATGCTGTCAGGGGCTTTATGCCCCTAGTAGGGTCACCCAAGGCAGACAGGTCCTAGGTGAGGGACGAGACAAAGCGCAGCCCACAAGACCCCTTATGATGAGTAATATAAATGGAAACAATGTTCCCTCGCCCGGACGCGGGTCACCGGGGCCCCACTCTGGAGCCAGGCCCGGAGGAGGGGCACGTTGGCGAGCGCCTGGTGGCCGGGCTTTCACCCATGGAGCTCGGCCGGGCACAGCCCGAAGAGGAGACGTGGGTCCCCCTTCCCATAGGCTCACCACCTGTGGGAGGGGCCAAAGGGGTCGGGTGCATTGTGGAATGGGTGGTGGCCGAGGGCGGGGACCCTGGCGGTCTGATCCTCGGCTACAGAAGCTGGCCATTGGGACATGGAATGTCACCTCTCTGGTGGGGAAGGAGCCTGAGCTAGTGTGTGAGGTTGAGAGGTTCCGGCTAGAAATAGTCGGACTCACCTCAACGCATGGCTCTGGCTCTGGAACCAGTTTCCTTGAGAGGGGTTGGACACTCTTCCACTCTGGAGTTGCCCCTGGTGAGAGGCGCCGAGCAGGAGTGGGCATACTTGTTGCCCCCCATCTTGGTGCCTGTACGTTGGGGTTCACCCCGGTGAACGAGAGGGTAGCCTCCCTTCGCCTACGTGTGGGGGGACGGGCTCTGACTGTTGTTTGTGCCTATGCGCCGAACGGCAGCGCAGATTACCCACCCTTTTTGGAGTCCTTGGAGGGGGTATTGGAGGGTGCGCCTCCTGGGGACTCCCTTGTTCTGCTGGGGGACTTCAACGCTCACGTGGGCAATGACAGTGAGACCTGGAGGGGTGTGGTTGGGAGGAACGGCCCCCCTGATCTGAACCCGAGTGGTGTTCTGTTGTTGGACTTCTGTGCTCGTCATGGATTGTCCATAACGAACACCATGTTCAGGCATAAGGGTGTCCATATGTGCTCTTGGCACCAGGACACCCTAGGTCGTAGTTCAATGATCGACTTTGTTGTCGTCTCATCTGATCTGCGGCCGCATGTCCTGGACACTCGGGTGAAGAGAGGGGCGGAGCTGTCAACTGACCACTACCTGGTGGTGAGTTGGCTCCGATGGTGGGGGAGGATGCCGGTCAGACCTGGCAGACCCAAACGTATTGTGAGGGTCTGCTGGGAACGTCTGGCAGAGTCTCCCGTAAGACGGAGCTTTAACTCCCACCTCCGGGAGAGCTTTGAACACGTTCCGAGGGAGGCGGGGGACATTGAGCCCGAGTGGGCCATGTTTCGCGCCTCTATTGTCGAGGCAGCTTATCGGAGTTGTGGCCGCAAGGTTGTTGGTGCCTGTCGTGGTGGCAACCCTCGAACCCGGTGGTGGACACCGGCGGTGAGGGATGCTGTCAAGCTGAAGAAGGAGTCCTATTGGGCCTTTTTGGCCTGTGGGACCCCGGAAGCAGCAGATAGGTACCGGCAGTCCAAGCGGCATGCGGCTCGGGTGGTTGCTGAGGCAAAAACTCGGGCGTGGGAGGAGTTCGGAGAGGCCATGGAGAATGACTTCCGTACGGCTTCGAGGCGATTCTGGTCCACCATCCGGCGTCTCAGGGGGGGAAAGCGGTACGCGACCAACACCATTTATGGTGGGGATGGCGTGCTGTTGACCTCAACTCGGGATGTTGTGAGTCGGTGGGCGGAATACTTCGAAGACCTCCTCAATCCTACTGGCACGTCTTCCACTGAGGAAGCGGAGCCTGGGGACTTTGGATCGGGCTCTCCAATCTCTGGTGCGGAGGTCGCCGAGGTGGTTAAAAAGCTCCGCGGTGGCAAGGCTCCGGGGGTGGATGAGATTCGTCCTGAGTTCCTTAGGGCTCTGGATGTTGTGGGGTTGTGTTGGCTTACGCGACTCTGCAATATCGCGTGGACATCGGGGGCAGTTCCCTTGGATTGGCAGACTGGGGTGGTGGTTCCCCTATTCAAAAAGGGGGACCGTAGGGTGTGTTCCAACTATAGAGGGATCACACTCTTAAGCCTCCCTGGTAAGGTCTATTCAGGGGTTCTGGAGAGGAGGGTCCGTCGGATAGTCGAACCTCGGATTCAGGAGGAGCAGTGTGGTTTTCGTCCTGGTCGTGGAACACTAGACCAGCTCTACACCCTCAACAGGGTCCTGGAGGGTGCGTGGGAGTTTGCCCAACCAGTTTACATGTGCTTTGTAGACTTGGAAAAGGCATTCGACCGCGTCCCTCGGGGGGTTCTGTGGCGGGTACTCCGGGAGTATGGGGTACCAGGCCCATTGATATGGGCTGTTAGGTCCCTGTACGACCGGTGTCAGAGCTTGGTCCGCATTGCCGGCAGTAAGTCAGGCTCGTTTCCGGTGAGAGTTGGACTCCGCCAAGGTTGCCCTTTGTCACCGATTCTGTTTATAACTTTTATGGACAGAATACTCTGATGCATGCTCAATAATCCAGGTAGAAAAATCTAAAAAAGGATTCTGAGGAGGAGGAAGTCTTTCGGACGAAAGACGAAACGTTTCTACATTTTATTTTGCTTTGTTTTGTTTTATTTTTTGAATGTCCAGAGGACCAGACTTAGCTTTTTTAGATTTTATGGACAGAATTTCTAGGCGCAGCCAAGGTGTTGAGAGGATCCGTTTTGGTGGCCTTAGAATCGCTTCTCTGTTTTTTGCAGATGATGTGGTCCTATTGGCTTCATCAGCTCGTGATCTACAGCTTTCACTGGAGCGGTTTGCAGCTGAATGCGATGCGGCCGGGATGAGGATCAGTTCCTCCAAATCCGAGGCCATGGTCTTGAGCCGGAAAAGGGTAGCGTGCCCTCTCCGGGTCGGGGAGGAGGTCCTGCCCCAAGTGGAGGAGTTTAAGTATCTCGGGATCTTGTTCACGAATGAGGGAAAACTGGAGCGTGAGATCGATAGGCGGATAGGTGCAGCGTCCGCAGTGAAGCGGGCGCTGTACCGGTCTGTCGTGGTGAAGAGAGAGCTGAGTCAAAAGGCAAAGCTCTCAATTTACCGATCGATCTACGTTCCCACCCTCATCTATGGTCATGAGCTTTGGGTTATGACCGAAAGAACAAGATCTCGGATACAAGCGGCTGAAATGAGTTTTCTCCGCAGGGTGGCTGGACTCTCCCTTAGAGATAGGGTGAGAAGCTCAGTCATCCGGGAGGGACTCGGAGTAGAGCCGCTGCTTCTCCACATCGAGAGGAGCCAGTTGAGGTGGCTCGGGCATCTGGTTAGGATGCCTCCTGGACGCCTCCCTGGTGAGGTGTTCCGGGCATGTCCCACCGGGAGGAGACCCAGAGGAAGACCCAGGATACGCTGGAGGGACTATGTTTCTCGGCTGGCCTGGGAACGCCTTGGGATTCCCCCAGAGGAGCTGCTCCAAGTGGCTGGGGAGAGGGAAGTCTGGGCCTCCCTACTTAGGCTGCTACCCCCGCGACCCGACCCCGGATAAGCGGAAGAAAATGGATGGATGGATGGATGCTGCGATATTAAAATGTCTCAGTTCATGGATGTTAGGAGACAAGAGATGTCTCTAAATTTTTCGACACTCGGGTCCAAGTTTTGAAAATGTTGTCAGGAAGTTAAAATATTGTTAAGTTGACTAGACAGTATTAGAGTTGATGACAAACTGTTGAAATGATCAGATATTCCTTATAGGTCTAATGCTCCTTTCAAACAGACAACTTTTACTTCAATGTGTTTACTGCAGTTAACATGACACATTGTTGGTTTTGTGTTAAATAAAAACTTTCAAAGGTATAATCATTCCTCTTTCTTATTTTGCTTAATGACATTTAACTCTGCATGTCATCTCTGAAATTCTGATGCACAGAATCACAAGTCCAAGTGTGAACTGTGTCACAGAGTAAACACAATAAAAACATGTATTATCTGCAGCATTGTTCATTAAAACAACACTATTAATGTATTACAATAAATATACATACAATACACTTAATGATATTGTAGACCATTGTATTAGGTAATACATTCAGCAAGTACTTTTACTTTAACACTTTAAGTACCGGTATTTTGAAAAGCAAGTACAGTACTTATTTACTTTTACTTAAGTAAAAACATTAATATGGTACTTCTACTTGAGTACATTTTTGTCTGTTTATTTGTACTTTTACTTAAGTACAGTACAGTGTTTGAGTACTTTCTCCACCACTGCTTGAAACAGTAATACAATTTTTAAAAATATTACCTTGCCTTTTTTGGGGGCATCTCACAGGGTGGAAATATATCAGCAAGTAAATTATTCAAACCATTAATTTATGACTTTTAGATGTTTTCCTTTTCATTATCAGACGTTAGACTGACAGACAGAGTCATATCAATACATTTCCCAACCATTTTTACTGGTGTATTTGCTGGTAGGGATTTTTAAATATCATAATTTGTAAAATTGATGCTGTTAGAAGAATTTCATCACTCCTGTAGGAATTTATGAACAATTAGCTATAATTAGACTTTCCAGTGCCATGAAATGTTTCACAGCTAAACTACAAGATAATAAAAGATAAATCATGTCGCCTTTAGCTCCTACAGCCGTCGCAAACCTGGAAACATAAAAGTTTATTTTTTATTGAACAATAACAAAAACATACAAAACCGGCAATGACAAATTCACATTTTAACAAATAAATTTCAGCTAACATAACTAAACCTCCTTATCAATGTCAAAATTTTCCAAGATTATAACATATTAGTATAAGGTTGATAACATAATATATGAACAACTGAACAAGAAAAGGATACACAAAGAGAAAGAAAAAAAAACATTAGGGTTTATAACAATTTAAATTGTTTATGTTTATGTTCATAAAAAAAATTCATTTTTTTTTTACAAAAAACACAATACAAAACAATCCCATAAATGATAAAGTACAATATATAT
>JBBPBX010006285.1:32478-55499 GCA_038048925.1 Garcialebias charrua
TTTCATATATATATTTTTTTAACATTAGTTTTGATCATTTTCTTAAATGTAAACATTGACTTGGCATTTTTAACTTCATTCTCCAAGCCATTCCATAATCTAATTCCCTGGATTGAGGTAGACCGTCCCTTCAAACTAGTTCTGAATTGTGGTTTTACAAACATCTCTGTCCCCTTAAGATTATAACAACTTTGTCTTTTAACAAAATTCATTTGGATATTTAAAGGTAATGCATTATTCTGAGCCCTATACATAACTGATAAATAATCTACCAAATCATGGAACTTTTTGGAAATTCTGAGATAAAAAGTTTGATAGCTAGGGCTGTATTAATTTTCTTAATTAATTTACCAAATAATAAAAAGTCATTTTTAAACGCTTTTACACTTGGAATAACTTTTGAAAAACGACATTTATGAATGTAGAATTTGGCAAACAATATTATATTGTTTATCAAAAATTCTATATTTTTATTTTTTCTTAAAATACCAAATTTAATATCTTTCCAGGAAAAAAAAAATCATCTTGAAGAGACTTGGATAAACATAACTGTTCTTTAGCTGAATGGAGGCGGCAGGTGTGGAATGAATCCTACCATAGACATTATATATAGTTCTATATATGATATCTATGAATCCTACCGCAACGTTTCTTAAAAACTCCACTTCCCAGGGTGCTTTGCGCGGAGCCGAAGATTTCCGTGGAAAAGCCGGAATGCGCATGCGTATCCAGACGTGGCAGCGGCATCATGGCCTCCTGGATTCGCCACGGGAGAAGGATGAGAGAGGGGAAGATGTTGTCGCTGGTGCTGCTGGTGAGTCCACTGGAGCGCGGTTCTGCTGTCAGGAAGCTCTCGTGTTGTTGCGGGACACCCCGAGGGGGGGTGTTGTTTTCAGGACGGGCAGGGAACCTCCGTCAACGCGTGTTTAGCCTGCGTGAGCTGCGGGATGTTGACAGCCTTCACGGAACTTGGTGCCCAGACAAGCAGCTGTTAAACCTCCCTGCGGTTTGCGTGGCGCAGGTAACGGCTCTCAGGTGATTAACCGCACGCGGGGCGCGGGTTTCCGGCTGGGGGTGGTGGTGGGGGGCTCATTCATAAAGTCAAATAAATCAGATTTTTCTGGCCGAGTTAATAACTTTTCTTTTTATTCACACATGCGGTGTTTTGCCAGAGAAGCAGCTGCTTGTGAGGAGGAAGCGAAAGTTGAGTTTGAACTCAACAAGCTGCTGGAAAGAGAAGTGGCAGGAAGCAGGGGCGTTCACTGGTCCAGATGCAGGGGGGGGCCCTAGCCCAGCCTTGTAATAAACGTTTTTAAAGGTCAACACCCACCGTGACAGTAACAATTCACCATATTGGACAATTACTGTAGTAGAATATGATGTCTATTTTCATTTTTGCATTTGGGCCAGGCGAGTGTAAAAAATACAACGGAGTCCCGGAAGCATCCGGAAACCCCGCCGAAGATTGCCGAAGTGACGTGAGTGACGTAAATACAGGCTCCACTCAGAAGGCAGGAGTGAGTTCGCAATGGAGGCTTATGAGAGTGAGAGTTAAACTCGTGTCTTACGTGGATGCGCAAGGTTCTAAATATTTCCTGGTGCAGTTGTGGGTTCAGGACCAGCGCTCCATGTTTTTATTTATTTTTTAGAACTTTTTAATAACACCGCTGCGGTTAAAGCTGTCAGCTCGCCTTTTTATTATCTACCCCCGACCTGTCACTGAATTGATTGACAGGTCACGGGGAGAGAATAAAAAGCCGAGCCGGCAGCTTCACGAGGAAATTAATGAATTTGTCGCGAGCGAGCGAATTAAACTAGTATCCTACGTGGCTGCGCGATCTCTAAATATTTCCTGGTGCAGTTGTGGGTTCAGGACCAGCGCTCCATGTTTTTATTTATTTTTTAGAACTTTTTAATAAGATATAACACCACTGCGGTTAAAGGGTTAGAACTAGGCAACACATTGTTTTTATTAGTTGTATTCGTAACTACTCTGGTCAGAAATAATGAAGCTACGTTGATGCATGCTTGTTATAACGCCGCCTGCATTCAAGGCGGATACTTCAGTGACGTCAATGCCCATATATGGAGAGGGGCAGATTTTCCCGGAGCTGCTGCTAAAATCTGCTATAAATCATGAAATAACACATTTAGCGTTATTTCTCTACAATATAAATAAACGCTCCTAAAATCTGCTATAAATCATGAAATAACACATTTAGCGTTCTTTCTCTACAATATAAATAAACACTCCTGTTTTATTATTTAACTACTAAATATTAATGGCGATGCAATTTGAAAACATGGTGGGTCATGTCCTTTAAAGTGTCACTGACATGATTTTTTTTTTTACTATGCATGAAATTGCTCAAAATATATATATTTTAACATTTAAATATATTTGTTTTTGCAAACAAAATGATAAATCAATTTAATTTTGCTTTAAAAGTGATTTTAAACTTTGCGACTTGTTTATTCACAGGAAATCCGATTACACGCGAATGCAACATCTGTGACGTAAAATCGGGCAGAGGCAGTCTGCTTGTGTCTGGAGCTCGCCTGGAGATCGCGTTTTTTTTTTACTTGAAAAATGCCGTTATGTTGTGTCGCATTTGGGTGTTCTACCGGTAATATCATCAGTGAACAAGTGAGCCTTTTCACTTTCCCAAAAGATGAAATACTTCATCAAGTATGGAATAAACAAAGCTGCCCCCCCTCGGAGCTCCCTCGCTTCCTGAACAGGTAAGACTCAAATAAATACGGGTGCAGACCTAAATTAGAACCTGCTGTTTCTTGTTCATCTAACTTTCTGCTTCCCAAACTGAAGACAAATAGCTCAAATCTTCACTTAGATTTCTAAATTCGTCGGGTTATAAATTGTCCGCTATTAAAGAGACGTAGCCCTCTGCCCGATTTTACGTCACAGATGTTGCATTCGCGTGTAATCGGATTTACCGTGAATAAACGGCGCGAAGTTTAAAATCACTTTTAAAGCAAAATTAAATTGATTTATCCTTTTGTTTGCAAAAACGAACATATTTAAATGCTAAAAGATATATATTTTGAGCAATTTTATGCATCGTAAAAAAATCATGTCAGTGACACTTTAATTGATGACTGTCAAATATACCGTAATTTCCGCCCCATAAGTCGCATTAGTCCAATATGTCCAATACATTGGAATAATCCATAAATGTGTAGCACCTCCGTATACGTCGCATCTATTACGCGTCACCGCTGATCAGTGGTGTCAAAAGTATTCACATTCATTACTCAAGTAGAAGTATAGATACTGGGATTTAAAATTACTTCTGTAGAAGTAGAAGTATCAACTCTAGCTTTTTACTCAAGTAAAAGTAAAAAAGTACTGGTTTCAAAACTACTTAAAAGTATAAAAGTAAAAGTAGCGTAAGAAAAAGCAACAACAAAGACAAATGCTTAGGCTGCACCACACATACTATTGTATACAACCCCACCTCCCCCACAAAAATCATTTTTTTAGACTAGATTATATTATATTGTTAATGTTGAAAAACTAGGGGTGCACTAAGCTACCTGTCTTAACTGCATATATGCCCATTGAAAATAGACACATTTAAATGCAAATTTAAATATATTAAAATAACCATACTGTATAGGGGTATTATTGAGCATTTGCCTGCAGTGTGAACGTAGTCTATGAAGTAAAACTTTGTTAAGTTCAGTGAAAACTCTGACAGAAAGAAAATATGTTTTAAATCTGAATAAAAAAGAGAAACAATGTTAGCAAGCAAACCCAGAGCATGTAGCTAGTTCCATGGCTAGTACCTCCTAACCATAGAAAACATTATACAACATTAGTATGTTACTAGGTCACTAGAAGTCAGTAATCAACTGATAAAAAAAAAAAAAACTTTCAGCTTACCTCAATATTAGGCATGTAACGAGATCTCGTTGTACGAGATCTCGCGATATTAAACTCCCGCGATATCTCTCGTTGAGAGGTAACGTTGTCTCGCGAGACGCTAATGCTAGCGCTAGCAGAGCCCCTAGCAAGTCAGCGTCACGGACAGCATGGCTTCGCCGGATGAAGTTGCTATAGAAGACGCCCCAACTACTGATGGAGGGTCCCGGTGCCGCAGACGCCTCTACATTGACATGGAGGGTCCCGGCGCTGCCGACGCTGCCCCGGATGTAAAGACACACGCGTAAACACCGGTGTGACCGGTGTTGCCAGATAGAGTCCCACCCACCCAAAGCACTCTTTACCCGCAAAAGTCAGAAGGAAAATCGCGGTGAACCGCCCAATCTGGCAACACTGGTGAGTGACGACGGCTGCTGATGCGGATATTTATGTTCAATTTTTGGAAAGTCCTGCGTGAATATCTATATTCTACAAAAAAAAAAACGGCAAAATGAAAGAAAAGTAACGAGGCTATTTTTAAAAAGTAAGGAGTAGAAAGTACCAGTAATTGCGTGAAAATGTAAGAAGTAGAAGTATAAAGTAGGCTGAAAAATAATTACTTTACTAAGTACCAGTAATTGCGTGAAAATGTAAAAAGTAGAAGTATAAAGTAGGCTGAAAAATAATTACTTTACTAAAGTATAGATAACTAAAATTTGTACTTAAGTAAAGTAACGAAGTATTTATACTTCGTTACTTGACACCTCTGCCGCTGATGTGTCACCTATGTTACACGTCACCGCCCTGCTGCATATGGCGGCCACAGGAGCGTGCACGGAAAGACTTTAACAAGATTAACACGGTAAAAACATTATTTGTTTGCTTAAAATTATAGCAAAGATGTGTCTGAGCTTAACCTTTCCTTAATAACTGCACGTAATTGTCAAATCAGATGGATTTAAAAAGTAGTTTTGCTACGTGCACGCGCAGCGAGCGGATACGCTTCATTTCTTTAAAATTTAGCAAGATAAACACTTTAAAAAATATACAGTATTTGTTTGCTGACATTATAGCAAAAGTGTTTCTGATCTTAACCGTTCTATAATAAATTCACGTAATGGTCAAATCAGCTGGATTTAAATTGTTTCACTTTGACGTCTTCCAAACGGTTGCACGCGCTATGAAAATTAATTATAAATAAACTGAATTTTAGCTCAAACATCTCCTACAGCTAAAAGGTTGTACATATCCATCCAGTGATTACTTTCTGTAAGTTTCATCAAAATCTGTTGTGTGGTTCTTGAGATATTTTGCTAACAAACACTAGTTCAGACCTCCAGAGTTCAGGAGGCCGTGCTGCGACAGAGTGAGTCCGAGCAGAGGAGGCTTTTTTCGGACACATGAGCTGGGAACGGTCGGTGGACCCTAGCGGCCGAAAGTGGCACAGCTCTAATTTTTTCGTCAGAATGAATGGAAACGGTCATATCTCAGCCAAAAATTGGTCTAAAAATATGGGAAAAAATCCATAAATATTGTCGCTTCGCCCTATAAGTTGCAGGGCAGGCAAATTAGTAAAAAAAACCTGCTACTTATAGGCCGGAAAAAACGGTACTTCTCTCTGAAGCACGCTGGTGCATGTTCTATCCAACGTCTTCCTGACTGCCTGGTTGACATCAGGGACTGGATACATTTAAATTACTTAAACTTTAATGAGAAGAAGTTGTTTCCACCCAGAGGTCGCAATAGACTTTTTCGTTTGTCTGCCGTTTTGACAGACAGGGTTAAAAATATCCGGTCAAAATTAATTTCAATCAGTCATTTAATTATTTTTTTAATAATTACCATATTTTTTCATTCATTTTAATTAATAATAGTTCCAAACAAGCTGAACAGAGAATCTACATCTGCAATGACAAAAAAATAAAAGAAAATAACGATGCATAAACAATTCAATTAGACGATAGCATCTAACCTCCTTGCTAGTGCTGGGCGATATGGAAAAAAATCATATATCACGATATGGACTTTTTTATATCACGATAACGATATACAGTATATCACAATATATCACAATTAATTTAGTATTTGGTTTGTGTTGTGGTTTGGTTGTGTTGGCGTCGGGCGAGGGAACGGCGTTGTGACAAAGTTTGCAGCATACCGTTTTCTGCTCCGTGTCAAACTTCTTGAATCCAAAATGTACCCAAATAACAGACATTCCCCCTCTTTTTGGTAAAAGTTCTTCTTCTTGGGCTGCCTGTGCAGCTGTTTCTCCTTGTTGTGACACCGGCTTCATGCCCCTGCGTCTCCGTTGCTCTCGAGTTTAACAACGTAAAGCATGTGTCACAAACCCACACGTGCATCAAACATAAAGCATAAGCTTATGTTGTATGCCGATGATATTCTTCTCTATGTGTCAGATCCGGCGAATTCTATCCCAACTTTGCTCTCTCTAATTAATGTATTTTCGGACATTTCAGGCTATAAGATCAATTGGACAAAATCGGAGGCCCTCCCACTTACTGCATTCTGCCCTAAGAATGCATTTCCATCAGACATGTTTTCATGGCCCAAAAAAGGTTTAAAATACCTTGGAATAATTTTTCCACCCCAGCTTAATAATATTATTAAGATTAATCTTGAACCTTTGCTAGACAGAATGAGAGTTGACATAGAGCGCTGGAGTCAATTATATCTTTCCATGTGGGGAAAAGTAAATGTTATTAAAATGATTTGCACTCCCAAGTTTAACTACTTATTACAGGCTCTCCCGATACATGTCCCGATGATATATTTTAAACAGTTTGACAAGCTCTGTAACTTATTTATTTGGAATAAAAAAAAGCCAAGATTGAACTTACGAAAGTTACAAACACCTGCAGATAGGGGAGGTCTAGGAATGCCTAACTTACTAAACTATCACTATGCTTTTTCTATTAGACACTTGGCTCATTGGTTTTTGCCCCCTGAAAGAGCTCCACCTTGGTTCACTCTCGAGACAGTAGTGTGTCAACCACTGACACTGCCTAGCTGTTTATCAACTAACCTTGCTCCTCAGAATCAGTTGCATCCGGTTTTGTCTCATATGAAATGGCTGTGGAAAAAGATGTCTAAAATTTTTAAATTCGACCCACATCTTCATAAATCTGCAAGCGTCTGGTATAATCCTAAACTTTGCATAGGTAAAAATCCCTTCTTCTGGAAATCTTGGTATCAGAAAGGGATTTCTGAAATAGGCGACTTATATAGGAATGGTTCATTAAAATCCTTTGAAACACTGGTGGTGGAATTTAAAGTATCCAGAGAAGACTTTTGGAAATATTTACAATTACGACATTTATTGGTGAAAACTTTTGGTTCACCCACTTATACTCCTGCAACATGTACCACACTGGACGAGATTAAAAAGGTGTTTGGTCAAGGGCATGAAGTATCTGCTTATTATAAAATGTTGTTGACAACCTTGGACTGTAATATCATGTATCTCAAGAAATGCTGGGAAACAGATCTGAACCTCAATTTTACTGATGAGGAATGGAATTTGATTATTAGGAATGGCAAAAAAATGTCAAGGGAACTAAGAACAAGACTGGTGCAATTTAAGATTTTACATAAAATATACTGGACACCATATAGATTGTACAGGGCTGGCTTGTCGAATACCCCAGCGTGTTGGAAATGTCAGAAGGATAAGGGCACATTAGTGCATGTGCTTTGGGAGTGTCCAAATATTCAAGAGTACTGGTCATTAATTCATGAAGTTTTGGAGAGGATAGTTGGCCAGAATTTACCCTTTTGCAGGAAGCTATATATTCTTGGGGATTCATCATCACTGGTCCACTTGCCCTCCTCCATTTCGCAATGGGTACAGACAGCTATTATGCTGGGGAGGAAGTTGCTGGTGGGAGAGTGGAAAAGTTCATCTATACCTTCGTTAATTCATTGGTATAGATCCCTGGGCAAACTTGCTGCATTAGAAAGATTATCTTATAGATTGGTGAATAGAGTTGAGGAATACAACAAAAAGTGGTCCCATTATCTGTTGTATGTGGGTTAAATGACATCTCCAGCTTATCTTTAGTTTGCAGATAAAATTACACTGTAAATATATTATTACTTAAAGGTTTCTGGGGTTAGGGCTATTTGATTTAATGTATATATGTAACTTTATGGTTATTGGTAGAGTGTGTTATTGTGATTTTTATTTTATTTTATTTATTTGTTTTTCTATTATTTTCTCTATTAAATAATTTCATTATTGTGTTGACACATGCTATGAGATTCCAGAAAAATTACTATTTATTAATGTTTGTTATATAAGACTGGAATTGTTGTATAATTTTCGTTATGGAAAATCAATAAAAAATTTGAATCATAAAAAAAAAAAAAAACATAAAGCAGCGCCGTCATGTCGCAAAACCACATATGAAGCTTCTTTGCGACAGTTTTTTAAATTCTTATTCATCACGATAGAGACTATAGAAGGAAAGTAGCACGATAGACACGTTTCTATCGTCCCCACAATATACATCGTCATATCGCCCAGCACTACTTTGTACCATGAAGTGAAAATAAAAATATTATAGCTAAAGGTTTGTATTTTGCCTAATATTGCTCATTTTGAGAGGATTGTTTTTCATCAGGATTGCCAACAATTTGCAGAAAGTCTGCATCGACCTCTGAACCCTGCTGGCCAAAATGATACTGTTCTTAAACTGCAGTAGTGTGGGCCGCGCAAAATCACTCCAAGGGCCGCAAATGGCCCTCGGGCCGCACTTTGGACAACCGTGTTGTAAAGATAGAAAGACAAATGTGTGTGTGTGTTTTTTTGTAACTAAACTGTTCTGTCGGGTGTCTACCACTTCCCATTTTTAATCGTCTGCACACACCCTCATCGCGCTGCTTCCAAAAACCACACTCACATAATCTGACAGTAATTTTAACACTTCAACTAATTTATGAGATTTTATTTGGTTTAACTGTTTTGAAAGATGTGTAAAACATTTCTAAACTCACGAGCACTAGGTGGACTCTTTAAACGACTCCCTGCAGGCCAGTGGAACCTGCAGCTTTAAAAAAGATCTGATGATGTTAAAAACCAGCAGTGGGTTGGAGGCATACCTCCATCAGGAGCGCTAAAGGATTAACCTCCAAATATTAATAGAAAGGTTAATCTAAGGTTGTGTTCTCTTATACAAGTCTATTTTTGGCCTCTTCAAACCAGGTCAGAATGAAAAATGGGTGAATTCATCCAGCGTCTGTAGCCAAATCAGACAATTTAGACCTGTTTAGATGTTTGACTTCCAATTCAAAAGAGCACATGGTCACAATAACAAATAGTGTCACACCCAAAAGTACACACACACTTAAAAAGGAGTGTAGAGAATCACCCACACGTCACCATTTTGTAAAAGCTGGAGCCCAACAGGAAGCAGAGCCGGATCACGTCTGTATTCCCATAGAACTGCTCTAAAGTGGCACGAGTCACAACGTGCACAAGAGCTCCAACTCTATCAAAGCTGAAAATGAATAACATTTCTGAACGATGCGTTTGCAGACGTGCGTATTATTTATTTTTTTGGGTACCTTTAGTCTTTTCGGTCTTTAAAGAGAAATAGTAAAATAAACCTGCAGAGTGTTACTTTCTTCATTTTTATTCTGGAAGATAGTAAAACTTTGTAAAACTTAGAACATCCAGATTTATTTGAACTGATGTTTTCTTTTAATGAGCAGTGTTTTAATTGAGTAAATGCATTTGTTTTCAAAGTTATTTAACATAATATAAGTTATAAGATGCTGAAATGTTGCACAGACGTGTGCTCCAAAATAAAGTCGAACTGTTTCATATTTCTTTTGCTTGTTCAAGCTACAGTTACTTTGTGCTGTAATGATTAAAACAGTGTTACTTGGGTAAAGTTACAGTTAAAACGCATGTGCTTCCTTTCATCTGCAGCTTGAACACAAAACTGAAATGTTCTGTGAAGGAAACTGACAGATGAAAGCTCAGAGAATATTCAGGGATGGGTCTGCTTTACAAAATTCTTACCACAAATTGAGTCAATTACAAAACAAAACAAAAATAACAATGGAGAAATTACAATTTAAGTGCTTTGGCAACACAGTGGTGCAGTGGGTAGAGCTGTCACCTCTCAGCGAGAAGGTTGCCAGTTCAAATCTCAGGCTAGGACCTTTCTGGGTGAAGTTTGCATGTTTTCTCTGTGCATGCGTGGGTTTTCTCCGGTTTCTTCCCACAGAGCAAAAACATGCATGTTATAGACTGATGGTAACTCTGAATTGTCTCTAGGTGAGACGGAGAATGTTTGTCTTGTTTGTCTCCATGTGTCCCTTTGATGGACTGGAGACCTGTCCAGGGTGTCCCCTGCCTCTCACATAGTGAAAGTTGGATATGAGCACCAATAACCCCCATGACCCAAAAAGGAAGAAGCGGATGGATGGATGGATGGATGGATGGATGGATGGAATGATTGAGTTAAAGGCTGAAGTAAAAACTAAAACATACTAAAAGAATGTTGTCGTGCCGTTGTTCACTGTGATTTAAGAGGAAAAATAAATCAAATCCATACTTTTTAAATCCTGTCACAGTATTTTTTTATTTATGCCATATGTTGCAGTCAGTGAAAACATTGCCCCCGTTACTCCAGCTGTCTGCTTTTGTTACACCTGAAACTTTTGGAGCTACCAAACCTGAAGATTTTCTTAACAAGCCCAGAAGGCAACACTTTTTAAAATTATTATTATTTTATTTCTGCTAGTGACATGGAAAAAACATCAACAATGTAAACTGAGAAACTAGTACTGCAAGAGGTTAGAATGGAGGGTTCAAGCTGTCAAGATATATATTTAACTACCGTAGAGACAGGACTGGAAGCTGGAAGTTGAAGCAACAAAGAGCATGTGCACTCTAAGCTCCGCCCCTCCACGTAAATGAATGACAAATTTGCCTGACTAAAACAATACCAGCTGTAGATTCGTCCAGCCACCACTGCACTAAAAAATCAACTATGGGAGAAACCGTTTGAATGGTGCCCAAAAGTAAAGAATCATCTGACGTTTCCAAAGTGTCCTCCCTCAGCTAATCATCATAGAATATAAAAATGTATATAGTTCATAGGGGTGCAGGAAAAAATTGATTTTTTTTAAGAATCTAGATTCTTAGTCCTAGCGATTCAGAATCGATTCTAAAAGCCCCCAAATCGATTTTTTTTTTTATTATTATTTTTTTTACATTAAAACCCAAAAGATAAATACACTGCTGCATGCTCAATAATCCAGGTAGAACAATCTAAAAAAGCTAAGTCTGGTCCTCTGGACATTCTGTCAAAAGATAAAGAAAATAAAACCATATCTCATAGTATATGAAAGAATACATAAAATGAAAGTTGGCAGAAAGAAGAAGACATCTTATTTTATCTGCCCCTTTTTTCAAAAACAAAACAAGTTCAAACAATAATCTTCTATAAGTAACAGAGCAAAAACCTAATACCGATACTGGTTATTTAAATTACAGAATTTAATGCATTCCTATATTATTTGTTCCTATTTTTGGTATAAATATCAAACGAAGCAAAAAATTTGATACATTAAGGAACCTAAAATTATTGTTTTAAATAAATGTTCCATGTGTTTACATTGTTGTTTAATGTTTTCAGTTTAAAATTATTGTTTTAAATAAATGTTCCATTTGTTTACATTGTTGTTTATTCTTTTCAGCTTGTCAGTTACAAAACTGAAACTAAATTTATGACTATTTTAATAGAAAAATCGTTTCTGAATTAAAAATCATTTCTGAATCGAAAAATCGATTTTGAATCGAATCGTGACACCAAAAATCGGAATCGAATCGATTCTCCAGACTGAGTCGCACCCCTAATAGTTCATGATTCATTTTATAAGTGTAAACATTAAAAAAATGGAATTAATTTTCACCCGATGGTGCGTAAGATCACGTGCAAAGATCAAATCTACTTAATTGACAGCTCCCATCTTCTGAACTGTCCCAGTACTTGACCCGAGCCTCGGAGTGCAAGGGTTTATAGATCTATACATTTTGACATTGTTCATCTCAGCTGGTTTCTATACTCAGCTGTGCTTCCAGTGCATGTGCACACTTAGCGCCTCGTACCAACTAGTAGCTCCAAGCAACTATCAGCTTAAGTGACTGGAGTTCAAAGGTGAGTTTACCGTAGGTGAACACACCTGTGCACCGATCACTGGGACCAGTGAGGTCATGCATTTGGCTCAGACTTCAGCAATAAAAATTATAGACTGGGAAAATATGATGCAATAAAATGAAAGTAGGACATTATTATAAACTCTTTTCTACATTTTGAACAACTTTCATGACAATCAGTTGACCCGAACGTTGTTTTTGAAGCCACAGAATCTTAAGGAGAAATTACTGTAACACGTTTTTTTCTCTAAAATTGTCATGACTTCCTATATCTCAACAAAAAAAATAACAAAATGTATATTATATTCTGTCAGTGTTTTTAATCTGCATTCAATAAAGTGAGTTTTAATCTGATTTGGAAAGCTGCTTTTGTTTGATGAAATCTTTCATGGTCAGGAGTGGAAAAACATGCAAGTCAAAACCCCATCATCTTTGCAGTCACGCTCCACGTTCAAGCAGCCATAACTGGTACAACACGTATTTTAGTAGTTTTACTTTTAACTCACAACATACACTACAGTTGTATGGAACATAGCAGTTTATTTATAAAGCACTTCAAACAGCAACAAGGCCGACCAAAGTGCTGTGCAGCAAAAACAAACAAGCAAAGGACACAGCATAAAACACATAGATCCAAATAAAGATAAAAACTAAATGACTAACATTATAGAATATAGAGAAGTTAAAATCAACTCACACAGAGTCAAAAGCCTAGGAATAAAAGTGAGTTTTTTAAAGAAGACTTAAAGGGATTGTGACATGATGTTGGAAATTTGCATATTTGTCACAACATATATATCTTATATCATTCAGCTCTGATCGTTTTTTCAACGTAAATTATAAATATATTAAAATTTCATTCCAAGTTATGGTAGTTATTTCTCTGGGACACGCCCCTAAAATTCTGCGCACTTCCTCAAACCGTCATTTGACGTACTGGTGGGGAGCCGCTGCTCAACGGGCATGTAACTAATAATGGCTGGAGCATGTCGACTTAGACGAGTGCAACATTTCTAGTGTTCATCTAAGCGATTTGTCTTCAGTTTTGGAAGTTCTGTTAGTTCTGGTGATGAACAAGAGCCAGCAGGTTTTAATTTAGGTATTCAACCGTATTTATATGAACCTTACCATTCAGGAAGTTAGTCTGAACCGACACTGCAGAGGAGGGAGGATTTTAGGTTAGATTTATCATTTTAAGACAGTCAATCGTCCAAAACTCTCATTACTAAACCCTCACGGAATTAATAAACTTACTGATGTTACTCTGATGCATGCTGAATAATCCAGGTAGAAAAATCCAAAAAAGCCAAGTCTGGTCCTCTGGACTGACGCTCTTCCACTGAGCCAACGGGTATCTTGCATTTTGTAGTTCCAGGTTTTCTTTTTAACGGATCGCCCCTCAGAAAATCCTCGCTATGCCCATGTAAAATAAGCTGATTTGTAAGCAGTTATTAACAAAAATTAAACTCAGAAACACTAATATATATATTCAGCTAACAAATATTTTTTAGCGGCGTCTCCTCTCTTAAAACACACCAAGCGCGCACACAAGAACTTCCCACCCACTTCAAGGCGGCTCTCCGCACAATGCGTAATGAGCGGGGGCGGGCCAGGCCGGGCTCTGGGCCAACCAGGGACGAGCTGGGCTGGGGAGGGCCGTGCAGTGCGAAAACTGCTAGAGTGAGTCCGACCAGATGAGTCTGTTGACGGACACATGTGCTGGGAACGGTCGGTGGACCCTAGCGGCCGAAAGTGGTACTGCTCCATTTTTTTTGTCAGAATGAATGGAAACGGTCATATCTCAGCCAAAAAATTGGTCTAAAAATATGGGAAAAAATCCATAAATATGTTGCTTTGCCGTATAAGTCGCAGGACATGCAAATTAGTAAAACAAACTGCGACTTATACGGCGGAAAATACGGTAATTGATTTATTGTTTATCGTGACAGGTCTAGTCTGTACGGGAAGTTAAACCGGCGACCTTCCGATCACAGGCCCACCTTCTCTAACCTCTGCGCCACCACTCTCTCTTATTATTATTGAATGCATGACACAATACGCTGCTCTGATGCATTATGTTCAGCAGTGTTTTCAGCTGTTAGCTGTCTTTGCACACACTGCAGTGTCAGTCTCTGGATGCTCCCCCGTCACTCAGGGTGTTTAATGGAGAACTTGTCAGCCCGGTCTAGTTATATCTATTATTGTACACTTGTCACCTGGAGGTGACACACACTTCAGCTGCTGGAAGACACGTTTCATCACGCCATCAGCAGTGCTGGCTTGATGACGGCATCAATGTTGTTCTTTGCTTTCTGAGATGCAGGAGACGTCAGTCTGAATGCTGGTTTCACATTAATCAGGCAAGATACTCCAACAGTCATAATTTATGGATTAAAAAGTCTTCACCCACAAATCTGTCTGTTGAACAAAGTAATTTGTGATGAATGTGCCTTCGATAAATACTTTAGTTAACGTTTTGTAATTTGTTGCTTATAAAAACCCAGATTAGCAGAAAGCCATCGTTGGTCGTTCAGAGAACATCGAAATCTGTCAAATTTTTTATTTTATTTTGAAAAGCGTAGATTTGACAAGCCAGAGATTTCAGAATACTATTTGTTAAATGGTGACATTTAGGGGAGCAGGAAAAAAAATCGATTTTTTTAAAGAATTTAGATTCTTAGTCCTGGCGATTCAGAATCTATTCTAAAAGCCCCAAAATCGATTTTTTTTTTTTAACATTAAAACCCAAAAGATAAAGAAAATAAAACCATATCTCATAGCATATGAAAGAATACATAAAATGAAAGGTGGCAGAAAGAAGAATAAATCTTATTTAATCTGCCCCTTTTTTCAGAAACAAAACTAGTTCAAACAATCAATTCAAACAATAATCGTCTATAAGTAACAGAGCAAAAAGCTAACCTGATACTGGTTATTTAAGTTACAGAATTTAATGCATTCCTGTATAATTTGTTCCTATTTTTGGTATAAATATCAAACAATGCAAACATTTTGAAATAATAAGGAACCTAAAATTATTGTTTTAAATAAATGTTCCATTTTTTTTACATTGTTGTTTATTCTTTTCAGCTTGTCAGTTACAAAACTGAAACTCCATGTATGGCCAGAAAAATTGTTTCTGAATCAAAAATCTTTTCTGAATCGAAAAATCAATGTTGAATCGAATCGTGACACCAAAAATCGGAATCGAATCGATTCTCCAGACACTGAGAGATTTGCACCTCTAGTGACATTTTTGTTTTTAATATGGTTTCACGTTTGAATATCACACATTGTTGTTGCAAAGAAATCTTGAAATGTAATTTCACTGAAGTATATTTTGTTGTTTATCGCGTTTATGATTCAATGCAGCACAACAAACGAAAAGGGAACAGATCATTGTGATACTGGATTTATTTGCATAATGACTAATTGCTGGATGTCCGTTCCCTGAGCTGCTGTCTGTCAGAAACTACCAGTCCTACCAGTTCATTCAATCTAAAACCAGAGGCTCTGACATGACTGAGCAGTTGGTCCAATGTGAATTTGTTGCTTTTCTTCAGGAGTCATTGTCAAGTTTAGCCTTTTATTATTTATGACACAAAACTTCTTTATTTTTCGGTCTTAATGGTGTTTAATTTGTGGGAATTAGGCGTGTGGATCTTTAGATGCCCAGTGACCCAGATCCAGAGGGCTGCGACTTTATTTTTAAAAAAAGTATATTTTTATAAAACAAATGGGATTAGCATTGTTGTGTCCATCACTGGGCATTTCTACACAAACAGTTCTGTCTTTACTGAAGACATCATTATGATAATTTCAACTTCTACTGGTTCAACAACAAACAGATGAAACTACCGGTAATGTGAAAACACAGCTTTACTGCAACATGTTTTTAATATTCAAAGTTTGTCTATTGAGATAAATGGAGCTAGTTCGCTGATTTTTAAAGTGCCATCACAAATCAACAAGACCCAAATCAAATTTTGCCTCAGAATCCTCCATGATCACAATGTATTTAAAAATGGGTGAAACCTGCTGTCCCTACAGGAGACACATCGTTGTTTATTCATTTATATTCAATACAGGTAGTCCTCAAGTTACGACGGTCTCGAGTTACGACGTTTTGTGGTTACGGCGCATCTCCCATTAAATTTTTTTTAATTTTTTTTAAAAGCCGAGTTACGCAGTTTCCGGTTTTACGTAGTAAAAGTAGTGGCGGAGGAATACTGCACTGTACTCTCTAAAAAAGTAAATTCTGGTCCTCTGGACATTCAAAAAACAAAACTGTACTGTGAACCCTGTTTTAAGTCTTAAACTGAATGGAATACGGCAGATGGGCCGAGCTGGACGGCGGTTTTACGTCATAAACGGATAGAGAATACGGAGGAGGGGCAGAGGAATACAGCGTCACCAGCATCCCAGTAGGCCATTAACTATTTTTCCCTTCATTATGGCTCCCAAATGTTGGTGTTTTTCTATAATTATGTAGGGTACTGTGTTAGGATAGGCTAAGTGCTTGGTAATACAGTACTGTACATGTATATGGTGCAGTATGTACCTATATTTCGACTTGCATCGAAATTCGGTTTACGCCGCCATGTAGGAACGGATCTCCGTCGTAAGTAGAGGACTACCTGCAGTTACTTTTAGCTTGATAGCTTTAATTAATTTCACAAAAAGTTTAGCTTCATAGAGATCAAAGGTGTATCTAAGTGAAATATTTGCTCAGTTTGCATCATTTGAATCTTAGCTTGTGATAGGTATTTTTATCTGAAACTTTAAATAAATAATTCACACAAGACAACAGCGTGAGATTTAGGACGACTCTGCAAAGAGGGAAATTCACTTGATTTGGTCAGTAGGTCAGAATGAACTCCCAACTTCCTAAGATTTGAATCCGTCTTTTATTCAAGCGAGTGACACAAAAATAATATCAGCCAAGGTCAAACACAGTTTCGTCACATCTTTCTCAAGCGATAAACTGGAGCCAAATATTTTGTTTTTAGACTGTTCTGGGAGACTTAATTAGAAACCTAATGTTTATTGTGCAGGCATTAGTGCTGGACAATAATTCAATAACGATAAATATCGCGATATACTTTTATTCAATAACGATGATATGAAGTTTAAGCATATTTTCGATATTTCGATAGGATTTTACAACGTTTCACTGACGTTTTTCTGTTTTTGTACAACCCGCCCGGACAGAAAAAGCTGTGACACAAAACGTGCGTGGTGACGTCGTTGTTACGCAGCGCTCAGTCCAGCAGCAGGCGTTAGCGGTAGCAGGCTAAAAGCTAAGCTAGTCTCCAAAGCGCGTTAAGTTTTCGCTTCAAAACGAGTCAAACGAGTGCTCATGACCATCAGAATGTGACTGAACAAAGTTTCACAAGCGAAGAGAAAGCAGACGACATCACTGATGAGAGGAAAGACTAATTCGTCGGTGTGGACGTAGTTCGGTTTTGTTAAACTGCAGGTCTCATCTGCAGCGAGTCTTACTCGGTTTCTTTATTTTTCAAAACGTGACGGAGTCGTTCTAACTAGCGGTGGGAACATCTAACTTGTTTAATCTGAAGAGTTTCCACTCGATAGAATATGATGAGAGTCAGAAGATGAAGAACAATAAAGTTTGAGCCAACGTTTCCCTGAAACTACGACGTAAACAAACAGCCCCAGCAGCGCTGCATGTTTTTTAAATTCAAAATAAAACAAATTCATCAGAAGAAAAAAAAACACTGAATGAAAATGTGCAGAAAGACGAAAATAGTGTTTTAATATCTGCCCCTTGTTTAAAAAATACAAAATAACTACAAACAAACAACAACCTTCACTTCACCTGCACCACACCTTCCCAACAACTTTGATTTAATCATATTTTAAAACATATAAATAGTTTTAGAAATGTTTATGGTGATATCAAGTCAACACAATCCTGTTTCCTGATTTACAACTCAGCTCCTTCAAACTAGTCCTAAATGGAGGTTTTACAAACATTTACATTCCCTTCAGGGTTTAATAACTTTAAACAAATTTTAATTTAATATTTGGGGGGTAATTTTTTTTAAAGTTTTATACATGACTTGTAAAATACTATGTTCAACCAAATCATAAAATTTTAATAATTTAAACTGATGAAATATTTGTTGGGTGACCATAGCACTTCCTACTAATAATTCTTATAGCTCTTTTTTTATAAAATAAAAACAGGGTTTGTAATAGTTTTACATGCTTTTCCCCAAACTTCAATACAACAGATTAAATATGGAACAATCATTACATTATACAATATATTCAAAACTTTGTCATTCAAAAACTATTTTACTTTATACAGTAATGCAATTGATTTTGTTATTTTTATTCTTAAGTAATTTCCATGAGATTTCTATGTCAGCTTCTTATAAATAACAACACCCAAAAGTTTTATTTAATTAACTATGAATTTCAATGCTGTAAATTTTAAAGATGTTTAAAGTTAAAACTATTAATATTGACACAGTTGAGAATTTTATGGCAAGAAAGTTCATGCTCAATAATCCACGTACCAAATCCAATAATTCTCAGTCGGGTCATCTGGACAGTTTCTTTTTATAGAAACTGGATGGAGGGTGAAACGTTTCTATAAAAAAGAAACTGTCCAGATGACCCGACTGAGAATTATTGGGTTGAGAAGTTTATGTTTATTTGATGGTGATTTCCATCTTTTTGGAGGCTAAATACAAATACAAGGTGAACATTAATTTATTTGTATAGTTTATAGTTTTTTTTAGGCTTTTATATTGTTTATATCGATATCGAATTATATCGTTATCGACCGAAATTAAGAAATATGTCGTGATAAAAATTTTGGCCATATCGTCCAGCCCTAGCAGGCATGATAGGTTTTGCTAATCAGAACGAGGTCAGGTTTCACAATAAACCCTGTGAAACTCAGACATGCACTTGATGAACTAGAACGTAACGTTTAAGATGTTAAAATATAAGTAATTTAAAATATAAAGACTTAAATACCTCTAACCGCATGTTTTTCAAAGAAGCTAATTCGCTAAATCGTTTGGATTTTTGGAAGATGGTTCGTCTCCCAACTTGCCTTAAGCCGGACCGTATGGAAAGAAATGATCAAGATTAATTTTGTTGGTTCGAAGGGCATCCTTTGTGATTTTTGCTCGTCTTGTTTGTGTGCATGGGCTTCCTGTAACGGTTCCAAAACGTATTTATGAATGTGTATCAATGTGCTTCTGTCTTTATCTGGTCTTCAGTCACGTCTGACCCAGCTCCGCTGCAGCAGCTGCTGGATGTGCAGATTATATGTAAACGGTAAATGAGGTCCTTTAAAACTTCTAAGCGCTTCAACCTTTTTGTGTTATTTTCACCATTTTCTCATGTGCAACTTGCAGTATCTTAAGATTCGCGGCACTCCTCCCTCAGAGGAGCATCTAGTTGGAAATTATAACAGAAAATGAGCCTGACAGGTGCTTGTTTTTATTCTGGGTGATATCACTCCTCAGACTGGATCCGCTGAGCGAGCACTCACTGTTTGGTTCCCTGCAGACCCAAACGAGGGGCTTTTTAATGAATGCTGATGGTGCAGGGACGAGCAGAACGCAGAGAAATGGATGTACAGTAAATGACTGGAGTGTAATTGTTCTTTTTATTTCCTCTGGTCATCTTTGTTTAAAGTGCTAGCCGCACACTCTTTGAGTTGTTTTATTTATTAAAGTTTCACACCGTCAGCTCAACCAGAGGGGTCGGAGCGAACCAACCTGATGGTGCACATGGACCGGCTGCTTGTTGGCTTTGAAGCTGCTTTTGGTGCAGCTTGTAATTATCAGCTGCTCCCGTCTTGTTTGCACTGTAGTGTTTGAAGAGACATCACTGGATGTTAAAAGACTTAATACCCTGATGCATGCTCAATAATCCAGGTAGAAAAATCTAAAAAAGCTAAGTCTGGTCCTCTGGAGGTCCAGAGGACCAGACTTAGCTTTTTTAGATTAAAATACTTAATTTACACCGAGGTTTGAACACCGGCGCTGAAGGCAACCGTAGTGATGTGCTGCTGATTATTTTTACTACAGTATACGGTCTTTTAATATCTTGGAACCAATGATGCACGTTGTTGAACATTTCTGTTGGTTCGAGCTGCTTAAATGTTCTTAACCAAGTGTCATGTAGAGTTTTCATCACCAAAGCTGCAAAGTCAAGCTCACAAATCAAGGTCAAAGTTAAAATTTTGAATGAACGTTTTATTTTTTTAATTATTATTATTCTGTTATTTGGGGGTTGAAATTCCTATGAAAAGTTGTTTTTGTGTTTTATTTGTGTAATAAATTAGTTATTCCATTTTTTCTTTTCTTTTTTTACTAAAAGTGTTTTTTAAATATAAATCAGGCATCAATGTCTTATTTGAAAGTTACTTTTTTGTGTATTCCAAGGTAGTGTATTAAAGGTTCACTATGTAATTTCTGGAGAACGCTGGGACTTAGAAATATTTTCAGCAGGTAAAAGCATTCTGCTCCCTGGCTCTGAGGGGGAACCACAGTCCGTTCTCTGTTGAACTTGAGTTCTTCAGCTCCTCCTCCTGCTGAATGTCCGCTCAGAGCCGCTTCAATATTCTGTCATTATATGTTAATAAAATGTTCTAAAAAATAAAATAAAACCATGAAGCACTGGTCCAACAACACAAAAACACCCTGAAATCAGCAGAGCTTCATGCAGCAACGTTGGACATGATTTAATTCGCTTGTGACTTCCTCGTTTCTGTCAGTGCAGGTCTGGAATGCTCCGCCCCCACTACATGTCCTGTCTCAGCACTGCAAAGTTCTGTGATTATATGTTAATAAAACGTTCTAAAAAATATAATAAAACCATGAATCACTGGTCCAACAACACAAAAACACCCTGAAATCAGCAGAGCTTCACGCAGCAACGTTGAACATGATTTAATTCGCTCGTGAGTCGTGACAAATCAATTTCCTCATTCCTGTGAGTGAAGGATGAAGCGATCACTTGACTTTTGGCAAAAAAACAAAATAAAAGTCCAGCTCTGGGATGAAGAAGGGATATTTAATACATTTGTGTCACATACAAATCAGTCCTGCATCGCTTTGCAATCCTTTGAATGAGAACGTGCGCGGCGCTGGGGCTGGGACAGGCGGGGGCGTGGGTTGGGGCGTGACAAACAACTCTGTTTTTATTGGCTGGTCATTGTCCGGGTCACTCTGTGTTTTTAGTGTTTTTATAAATGCTGATAGAGAAGCAAGGGGACTATAGTTTTTTTCAGAGATTACTTTGTCTAACATCAGTCTGTCAGTAGATAGTGACAGAGTGAAGAAATATGTTAAAAATATATTGTTAGAAAAGTTACAGACTGCATTACAAAGTTACATAGTGCAGCTTTAAGTATAAACATACAGTTATCAGAATTAAATTCTTAGTGGGTCAAACAAGGTATAAATTCATAATTTCCTGTTAAGTGGAGGCACTGCCATTAAATTAATTATAAACAGTAAGTACAGCCATCTTTAAAACTTTCCCAGAGCCCCGACCAATGTGCTACATTTCAACCTATTGGTTAACTCTTTAGCTACGTGGATACAGATTGGAATAGAATAATAAATACATTTAAAACAAAGTATTTGCTTGTCTGGGTCATAATGTCTGATTCGTTCAGAATAATTAAACAAACTTAAAGGAGCTGTATGTAACTTTTCTAACAATATATTTTTAACATATTTCTTCACTCTGTCACTACCTCCTGACATACTGATTTTAGACAAGTAATCTCTGAAAAAAACTATTGTCCCCTTGCTTCTCTAAAAGCATTTCTAAAAAGCCACAGTGACACGCCGTTAACCAGCCAATAAAAACAGAGTTTGTAACCAGCCAATAAAAACAGAGCTTGAATTTGAATCAGCCAATAAAAACAGAGCTTGAATTTGAATTTCAGCAGAGCAAGGGTAACAGAGCCATATATGGCTCTGAGGGGGAGGGACCAGAAACGTGTCTCTGTTCAAAGTTCCAGCGTGTTCCAGAAATTACATACTGAACCTTTAACGTTCATCCTTCTCGATAACGTTTTGAGTCGGCGGCTAACGGCTCGTCGTTAACATGTTTTTTGTTTTTTTGTTTTCGTTTCTCCAGGTGTGGATGCTGTCGTTGGTGGAAGCTGTGAAAGTGTCGCCTCTCATCGAGAAAGTCGTTGACCACAAAGACTTCAAGAAGCTGCTCAGGACGAGGACCAACGTTCTGGTGCTCTACACAAAGACAGGTTGGACAAATCAATAATCTCGTAATCTAAAATTGTTCCAGTTTATACGTGTCCCCCTAACCTCCAGTATGACTGAAGAAACGTATAGGAAGTCCAAACAACAGTAATTTGTTTTATCTGATATTACGGAATATATATTTGGGGAGTGATGGCGCAGAGGTTAGAAAAGATGGGGCCTGTGATCGGAAAGTCGCAGGTTCAACTCCTGGTACCGTCAACACTTGACTCCACCCTTATTTGCCCCACTTTGGGCCCCTGAGCAAGACCCTCAACCCCCACCATCTGCCCCCCAAAACAGGTCTCTCTTGAAAATGAGTTCTTGTGACTCAATGAAACTACTGTACCTGTAGAAATAAAGTGTAAATAAAAATTACCTGAAGTACTACCGGTAAATTAAACGTCTTTACAGATGCTTGTTGAATCTTATGTTTCCGTACCAGTTCCACCACCACTCCAAAACTGGTAATTCTTCAGAAGAAACCAGTGTACTTTTAAATTATTGACAAAACATAGGATATGGGCTGTAATTTGTTTTATTGTGTTCTGTGAATCACATCAGACGTTCGTGGCAGCAGAGCACGTGTCTGTACGTCAGTTTCATCAGCGGAGGCCTCTTTCTGTCTGCACTTATAAAAAAATTCTATGGTTTCCCCTGGTTCAGATGCTCACTGCACATATATATA
>JBBPBX010006285.1:55598-69042 GCA_038048925.1 Garcialebias charrua
GTTATCATTACAGCAGGGAATGTATTTTTCTATTACGCTCATTGAAAAGCAGACTTATTGTGATATAGGTTCTGTCTGTCCGTCTGTGGACTTTCTCTTGTCCTCTTGTATTTTGAAAAAGTGCTGTGTTTTCTGCCTTTAATGACTCATCAGAAACAGACCTGCTAAAATTGCTGAATGGAAAAAATTAGGGGTGCACCGACCCAATTTCCTTAATTTTGGGTGATCGGCGATCGGCCAATACACGAGAAACCGATTTTACGGATTTTGTTTTTTTGTAGTTTTAACAACAACTGTCTGAACTTCATTTACATTTCAGAGCACTACCTCATGGCGGTTAAAACAAGTTTGTATTGTTTCTAGGATATTGTTCAAGGGTATGTTTTTCAATAAAATAAGATTGGAAAATTGAAGGTGCATTGTGACCTTAGCACCTGAAAACATATCTTATAAAACAAAATCAGTATCGGCAGGTCAAACTTTTTAGAAATCTGTGATCGGCCAGAAAACTGCAATCGGTGCACCCCTAGTAAAAATCTATACTGATAATAATGTTTGGAACATTTGGGAGCTCATGGACGTTGAAGGTCCACATTGTAACATGAGATATTTACACGGAAATATTTTTTAAACTTTTAATTAAATATGTATGTAACACACAAAAACGCACAGTAAATGTTTTTTCCCCTTCCTTGGGGCACAATGGGGAGGTGAGGAGAGAACATGGCAGCATGGTCCCCAGTGAACCAATGAAACTTGGTTTCAATAGTTCACTGTAACCCATTCGATAATTGCATTGGTTAGATTTTTATTTATTTTTTACCTTTATTTATACATGTATACAGGTAGTCTCGTTGAGTCACGAGGCTCCACCCCCCAAGAGAGATGCATATTGGGCAGCTAAGTGAGCACCTAGGTGTGACGAGACTTAATGTTTTGACGTCATAAAGCTCGTTAGCCCACCCAAAAAAAAAAAAGAAAGAAAGAAAATCCATAAATTAGCCGCAGCATTGTATAAGCCGTGGGGTTCAAAGCTTGTGAAAAGAGTAGCAGCTTATTGTCCTGAAATTATGGTACTTTTTTGATACGATTGCAAAAATCGTGTTTTATGTGATCTTGTGTATTGCATACATTATATTGTAGTGTGGTGTGGTGTGGTGTGTGTACTATAGGTGGCAGACGTCCCATTAAAATGGAGGAAACACTTGTAAGAACTCAACACCAATGTTGTTGTCAAGTCTGCTCATTATAAGTGACGTTGGGCTTGTTTTTTATTTCTAAAGTCGCTTGCAAACCTTGTGAGTTGCCTCAGTTGAATCTTGTGGTTGCAGTTTTTTTGGGCTTGTTTTAGAAAGTGAAGTTTTTTATTTGGGCTTGACTTTCTTTCCGAGTGAAACTAGTTGATTATCTCCCAGCTCCACACAATAAAGCAAAAGACGAGTGGTAGGAGGTAGTTTGTCCCTTCCACGCCCCTGTTTATCGCTGCCGCCCAAGTTGGCGAGGTGACAGGTGTACACTCAAACACTCGTACTGTGGCTGACCTCTAGGGGGCTCCACTCACACGGCTGTCAGGATGTTTTGTTTTTAAAAATATGTAGAAAATATATGAATTACATATTTTTTACATGCATTTTTTTATCAGAGCTTATAGAGGAACTAAACTCCAAATTAACTTTTTTAGCTGATAAACTCCCTAGAATGTGTCTAAAACGTTGTATAGCACTATGTCTGTGTTAATCTTCACATATTTGTGCGTATTAGTTTAAATCGGCAATATTTGGTCTAAAAACGTGTTTACGGTAACCCTATGGGTTGAACAGAGGAATTGCACCTTAATTTTCTTATTGGTCAAGGACTGTTCACTCTGACGTGTCTTGTACACTCTGACGTCACAAAAGTGGTTCAAGCAGAGCCAATCCCCTGCAGAGATGAGAAGGTCCTCGCTGCAGTTCATACCTTATATGGAAGTGGTACATTGCACTCCGGAAAAGCTCTGCAGCAGAGCATATTATAGTTTTCGGAATGGCACTAGTTATTTGTATATTGTAACTTATGTATTGTATGAATACATTCCACTTCATTGAAACTATTTGGTTGTATTTGTTTTCTTATTGTGCGATGGACAAGTCACCCCGGAATTACACCACACGCGGCTCCGCCCCGCTCCGGTCCGCAGGTCGCAGCTGAACGAGTCCAATTCCCACTGCCTCCGCTCCGCTCAGGTCCGCCTGGATGCGCCGCTCCAAGACACGTGCGAGATCGCGCGATAAATCAAGTGATAAATAAGTAAGTCAGAACAAAACAATTCATTCGGTGGAAAGAAGGAGAACAACTGTAGAGAGACTGCTGCCTTGATCTTCTCTCGTAAATGAGCTACATGGTTTGAGCAACAGGAAGTGATGTTTACATTTCAGAATAAAATACTTTTTTATTTATTTATTTTTGTATTGCGTTATTAGGTGTAGTCATAGTCATAAATATAATAGTTTAGTCATAGAATAGTCATAATTGATAGTTTGACAGCATTTTTGTACAAATAAATCCGTATAGAGCTAGGATTAGTCCGCCCGTGGTGATTTTATTTTGTAAATACGGAAGTTGTGCTCGTTCCTTTTCCTGTTGGTGCGACGTAATCTTCAAAAGTTGACTCCGGCACAGCTCCGTCATCCGGCAGAAATAGAAAATTTTCTAATTTTGACGGACTGCCGTCCGCTCTCCGCAGCTCGCCGCCGCCGTGCGGAGCCAGTGTAAACTCTGTCATTGATTATAAAGGGTGCGTATTTGCTGCGGAGGTCGGACCGGAGCGGGGCGGAGCCGTAACGCATGTGGTGTAATTCCGGGGTAATGCATGAATGGCAAGATGGGGCAATGGTGTAGGAGTGGGTTTGGGGTCCGACAGACCCAGGTTCGATCCCCGGTCATGGCATACCTTGTGGTATTATTTCCATTTTTTTCCTAAAGCCTTTTGTTTTGGATGGATCGGGTGGGAATAGATAAATACATCTACATATTTATTCTTTGTTGTTGCTTGTTTTAAGTTGTTTGCTAGAGTTTTAGTTTATTTTAGTTTGTTGCTAGAGGGGGCGTGAACGCAGCACAACCACCCACCTCCTCCCCTCCTTGTCTCTTGACACTCCCATTTTCACGAGGTATTTGAATCTGGTCTGGGGGGCGGAGCTACCGTTTCACAGTGGGTTGAGTACCTCTTTAAAAGTATGTTATTCAAAGTGTTAATCATAATTTTGCTGTTGTTTATGTGCAATGCCATAATAAATATATGTTCATACTGTCTAAAAACAGCCTCTGATTCACACAATGTGATGGGTTGCCAGTTGGGCTTGCTTTCATAAAGCTGGTTGCTTGTTTCTATTGCGACTCTGGCAACACTGCTCAACATTTAGTTTAGGCTACATGCCTGTATTGGATGGCATTACCTTCCGCTGTGGGAAAACAAAGTCGCTGTATAATTTGCGCCCTGTTTCAAACAGATGCACTTAAATCAGCCGCCTTCTTATGATTGGATTACCCAAGATGTGAGATGATCCTAGTCCGTATTTGCTTCTTTCCTGCTCTGTGTACCGGTACTCTTAAACTGACACTCTCGGTTCACAGATGTTTATGTTGCCAACCCTGTTGGATACGTTACCCTGGGGAGTCCTTGCAATGCTTTCACATCTAAAAATACTTTTGACCCGCAGCACTGAGAGTTTCACTTTATACGGTAAATAAAAAACACATTTCAGGGGAGTAGAAAAGGAACTGTGATACATAGGGAGTGGAATATTAACTTACGCTACCCAAGGGAATCCACGTTGCTTTCCATATCTGGCGTGAATCTGAACGAATATACAATGTGACCACGGCCACTGCATTTCCTTTTGGTTAATGCAGAAAGCAAAATGTACACCACCGTTGTATTTTATCTCAGACACAGGAGGTTGTGAAGTTCTACAACTGTCAGAATGTGTCTGGAATGAGTCCACAGATGGCAGCGAATGGTCCCAACTACAGGTAGTCCCCGACTTACGAGCACTCTTACTTACGAGGTCCCGGACTTACGAATATGCATCTCATTAAAAAGAATTTTTTTTTTTACTTTTTTTTTATATAAATGAATACATGTACTGTACAGTTACCAAGCACTTAGCCTATCCTAACACAGTTTTTAAAGATGAAGTAGTGAGTTGAGTTGTCTCTCAATCCCTGAATGGAGCCTGCTGGGGAGGAGGGAGACAATTCAACTGACTCCTTAACTGTGTTAGGATAGGCTAAGTGCTTGGTGACTGTACAGTACTGTACTGTACATTTATCTATTTATAATAAAAAAATAAATATATATATATTGTACTGTACAGTATATTTTTAATAAATAGATAAATGTACAGTACTGTACAGTCACCAAGCACTTAGCCTATCCTAACACAGTTTTTAAAGATGAAGGAGTGAGTGGAATTGTCTCCCTCCTCCATGCAGGCTCCATTCCCATAAAGGGAGCTAGCTCCCTTTATGTGAAAGGGAGACAATTAAACTCACTCCTTCATCTTTAAAAACTGTTAGGATAGGCTAAGTGCTTGGTGACTGTACAGTACTGTACATGTTGTATTAATTTAAAAAAAATATATTTATATACCTGTATATAAATTTTTTTTACTATGTGATCCTACTTACGAATTTTTTACATACGAGCGCCCCCTAGGGATGGAACTCGCTCATAAGTCGGGGACTACCTGTACAGTTTCCTTAAATCTGCATGCTTTTCTTCTTCGTATGCCAAAAGGTTGATGCGCTTCAGTAGTTGCCGCCTTTGTGTCACGATCAAACCGCTGCACCTCATCGACACAGTGACACTATTGTAAAGTGATGAAAGCTGATGTAACATAAGCTACGTTTCTGAAAGGTTTTTACAGAAGGCTCTTCCATCAGCCCTCTAAGCCAAACGGATCTCTTTCTGTCGTGAGACTGAGCTCAACTGTAACTCAACTCCTCGAGGTGTCTTTTGTTTCTCACAGGTCTGGATCATCCTGAGCCAGCTGAAGGATTTTACCAATGACGCTGACCGTTTTATTCTCTGTCCACAGCGTCATCGGGGGACTCCCACCTGAAACTGTTGTCTGATGTTGCCCAAACGGTCAAGGGCCAGGGGACTATTGCCTGGGTCAACTGTGGGTAAGTACAAATAAATCTCCATCTTTTCAGTAGTTCCAGCTCTGTTCTACCTCTTTTGTCCAGGGAATTTTCCAGCAGGCTTTAAAAAGACTTACCGGTAATTTAAATTTACTCCTGCTTCCATTCATCTGTTAATTTTATGTCTTCTTCACTGAGGTGCAAACGGCCTCGTTCCACTGGTTCTATTGTACGAGCACAATTTAAAAGACATCGTCCACTTATTAGGACTGCTGAAGCTCTGCTGCTCATCTCTTTATATTATTTCAGTCTGCCACTTTGAGACTATTATATTTTTGTATGTGTGTGTGTTGGGAGGGGAGAGATGTTAGTAAGTTTTTTTAATGATTGTTTCTATATAATAATAATAATAATAATGTCATATTTTTGTCATCTATGCATGTTTCCACACAAGACGAAATTTGACTCTGCATTTAACCCAATCACCACATCATCTTAAACATAACTATAGTTAATCTTTTGTTGTCAAATACCTGTATATATTTTTATTTTTCACTGCATGGTTTTGTTTGAAAAAACAACTGGTGTTGTTGTTGTGCATCTCTGGTTTGTGGTTGATGCAATGCATATATTGATCCACCGGAAACATTCGTGAGTCGCAAAAATCGCTATGGCACTACGACGAAGCCCCCAGTCACACGATGATGTGTTTCATTATGAGTTTCGATTCAACGTATTGAGATTCAGCACAGTGTGACAAAGGAAAGGAATGAAATGGAGTTAAAAAAAATAAACTACCGTAATTTCCAGTCTATAAACCGCTACCTTTTTCACAGACTTTGAACCCCTCGCTGTTTAGACAATGTTGCAGCAAGCTTCCTGCTGCCAAAAACATTTAGCTTCATCACACCCGGGCGCTCACATAGCTGCACAATACAGGTCAAGGTTTCCTGATTGTCATTCTCATCACATGTGGTACATGTGATGGAAAGAAATTGTGTACACAGGGGTGGGTAGGCGGTGGGTCTTCATGACACACGCAGACAGAGTGAACCCCACAATTCTTCATGACGACTACCACCCTCCCTCATGGTTACTCTACTGAATGTCCTAATACAAATTAGGGCTGGACGATATGACCAAAACTTTTATCACAATACATTTCGCAATTTTGGTTGATAATGATATACGGTAATTCCAATAACAATATACACAATATAAAAGCCTCAGAAAAACAGTCCAAACTGTACAAATAATTTAAAGCTGCACTATGTAACTTTGTAATGCAGTCTGTAACTTTTCTAACAATATATTTTTAACATATTTCTTCACTCTGTCACTATCTACTGACAGACTGATGTTAGACAAAGTAATCTCTGAAAAAAACTATAGTCCCCTTGCTTCTCTATCAGCATTTATAAAAACACTAAAAACACAGAGTGACCCGGACAATGACCAGCCAATAAAAACAGAGTTGTTTGTCACGCCCCAACCCACGCCCCCGCCTGTCCCAGCCTCAGCGCCGCGCACATTCTCATTCAAAGGATTGCAAAGCGATGCAGGACTGATTTGTATGTGACACAAATGTATTAAATATCCCTTCTTCATCCCAGAGCTGGACTTTTATTTTGTTTTTTTGCCAAAAGTCAAGTGATCGCTTCATCCTTCACTGACAGGAATGAGGAAGTCACGAGCGAATTAAATCATGTCCAACGTTGCTGCGTGAAGCTCTGCTGATTTCAGGGTGTTTTTGTGTTGTAGGACCAGTGATTCATGGTTTTATTATATTTTTTAGAACGTTTTATTAACATATAATCACAGAACTTTGCAGCGCTGAGACAGGACATGCAGAGGAGGTGGAGCATTCCAGACATTCCAGACCTCCACTGACAGAAACGAGGAAGTCACGAGCGAATTAAATCATGTCCAACGTGGCTGCGTGAAGCTCTGCTGATTTCAGGGTGTTTTTGTGTTGTAGGACCAGTGATTCATGGTTTTATTTTATTTTTTTAGAACGTTTTATTAACATATAAACACAGAATATTGAAGTGGCTCCGAGCGGACATGCAGCAGGAGGCGGAGCTGAAGATCTCAAGTTCAGCAGAGCACGGACTGTGGCTCCTCCTCAGAGCCATATATGGCTCTGAGGGGGAGGGAGCAGAATGCTTTTCCCTGCTGAAAATATTTCTAAGTCCTGAACACAACAGAAACTTACACATAGCACCTTTAATGTTCACCTTTTATTTGTATTTAGCCTTAAAGGGTGTGAGACATGATTTTGGAACTATGCATAAAGTGGCACAACATATATATGTTGTCTCATTCAACTATGTTCGTTTTTACAAGCAAAATGATAAATCTATGAAAATTTGATTTAAAAGTGATTTTAAAATTGGCGGAAAATACGGTAGCACACTTTATAATAATAATAATAATGAATTCAATTTATAACGCACTTTTCATTAATGAAAATCTCAAAGTGCTACAAGGTGCAACAGAATTAAATGTCAATAAAACAAATAATAAAACAATTAAAATCAATAACAGTATCAGCTAAGATCAAAAGTAGAATCATGAGGAGGTAGAGTATGCTCGGTTGAAAAGAAAGGTCTTCAAGCCGCTCTTAAAGTCAACCACAGACTGTGGGGCTCTCAGACAGTCAGGAAGAGAGTTCCACAGGCGGGGGGCAGCCACACTGAAAGCCCGGTCACCCATGGTCCTTAATTTGGTTCTCGGAATGTGAAGGAGATTACTGTTCTGTGACCGCAGCGAACGGGTGGATGAGTATGGAATAAGAATATCCTTCAGATAATCTGGTGAAGTTCCGTGTAAGCATTGATGTGTGATGAGAGCAGTTTTGTACTGAATTCTGTAGGTGACAGGAAGCCAATGAAGGTTATGGAGAATGGGTGTAATATGTTCAAATTTACGAACTCTCAACAAGATCCTTGCTGCACTGTTTTGAATATATTGAAGTTTCTGAAGGTTTTTGCCAGGGATTCCAATAAACAGGGAGTTGCAGTAGTCGAGCCTGGAGGAGACAAAAGCATGGACGAGCTTCTCAGCATCGGAAAAAGTTAGGGATGGGCGAAGTCTGGAGATGTTTCGAAGATGGAAGAAGCAAGTTTTAAACAGATGCTTAATGTGATTTTCAAATGTAAGATTGGAGTCCATTTTTATTCCAAGATTAGTAACAGAGGTGGAGAGGGGGATGTCTTGTCCAGAAAAGGAAAGTCTTGTTATAGGAGATGTTTGTACCTGGTGAGGGGTGCCAATCAGTATGGCCTCAGTCTTGGAGCAGTTTAATTGAAGAAAGTTCTGATTCATCCATTCCCTAATTGCCTCCAGGCAGGCAGAGAGGGCAGTGAGTGAAGATGGAGATGACAAGGTGGAAGATGAGGATGCTCCAGTCCTGATGTAGAGCTGTGTATCGTCGGCATAACAGTGAAAAGAAATGTTGAACTGATTAATTCCATTGTTTTGCTGATGACACCCAGCTCTTTTTATCCACTGCACTTGACTCTTCACTGCCTCCCTCCTCCCTCACTTCCTGCTTAGCTGAAATTAAATCCTGGTTCACGTCTAACTTCCTGAAATTAAACAGTGATAAAACAGAGTTCTTACTCATTGGTACTAAATCCACCTTATCTAAAGTTAACAGTTTTTCCCTCAATATTGACAACTCCTTGGTTTCTCCCTCCCCTCACGTTAAGAGTTTGGGTGTCATTCTCGATAGCACTCTCTCTTTTCACTCTCACATCAATAGTATCACCCGGTCTGCTTATTTCCACCTTCGAAACATCAACCGTCTCCGTCCATCCCTCTCTCTGAACTCTGCTTCCATCCTGGTCCACAGTCTGGTCACTTCTCGAATTGATTACTGTAACTCTCTCCTTTTTGGTCTGCCTCACAAATTAACCCGTAAGCTTCAATTGGTTCAAAACTCAGCTGCCCGCATTGTTACCAAAACCCCCTCATTCCACCACATCACCCCAGTTTTGCAGCAACTCCACTGGCTTCCAGTCACATTCAGAATTCAATTTAAAATCCTGTTATACACTTTCAAGGCTATTCATAGCCTCGCCCCTCCTTACCTGTCTGATCTCCTGCACATTACCACCCATTCACGCTCCCTTCGTTCTTCCTCTTCCATCCACCTCAACGTGCCTCTTGTCCGCCTCCGCACCATGGGACACAGAGCCTTTTCTCACTCTGCTCCCCAACTCTGGAACGCTCTTCCCCCAGACATCCGTAACATTGACTGCCTTCTGACCTTCAAATCAAAACTCAAAACTCATCTGTTCAAGTTAGCCTTCTCACTTTAATTTTTCTTTTTTATGTAGTTATTTTATATATTTTCTTTTTTGTGTGTTTTTTAATTGATTTTAATTTTTCTTTTTACCGGTATATAGTTATTTTATACTGTTTTTATTGTGTTTTTAATGCTGTAAAGTGTCCTTGAGTGCTTTGAAAGGCGCTACCAAATAAAATGCATTATTATTATTATTATTATTAATAATTTGACCTAAAGGCAGCATGTAAAGGGAAAACAGCAAGGGCCCCAGAACCGACCCCTGAGGGACACCACAGGAGACACAGACTGTCTGGGACGTGGCGTTGCCAAGACTAACACATTCCAGCCTGTTGGAGAGGAAAGATTTGAACCAGTCCAGGACGGTGTCGCAGAGACCGACCTCCACATGAAGACGGTGGAGGAGGATACTATGGTCCACAGTGTCGAAGGCTGCAGTGAGGTCAAGGAGGACAAGGATGGAGGGAGAGCCAGTGTCAGCAGCCAAGAGGACATCATTGGTAACTCTCAGCAATGCAGTCTCTGTACTGTGAGCTGCCCTGAATCCAGACTGGAACTTCTCATACAGGGAGTGTTGTTGTAGGTGATCCTGCAGCTGAGCAGCAACAGCTTTTTCCAGCACTTTAGCACTAGGATGACTGAATTTTCAAGATCCTGAGGACAAACCCCCTCCTTCTCCTGAGCAATTATTGGACCATTAACTACCTTTTGTTATAAATATGTGTGCACTCAACTCAGACACCCCCACCACACCAGACTGCACAGACTGCATTCCAATGTTTCCACCAGGTAAGTAAGACTCTGCTTGCACTTCCCCCCTTAGTCAGAAGAGAGGCCCTGACCTGAATTCACACATAACAGACCCTGAATTTATCTCACAGTTGAGCATTTTGGGACATCCACTGAACGGAAAGCTTTGTCTGCTCCAGAACAATTTTATGCATAAAATTGTCTTATTCTGCTGTGCTGATTATCCTGTAACCCTGATGGTCTGTCAAATAAATTATTTTGCTTACAAGTACTGTCTCTCTCCTTGTCCTTGGCACATGTATATACGGTGCGTGCCGGCACATGCAGGTGGCCCATTGCTGTGTTCTACAACATGCTTGACCTATTGTTGTCCGTCACCTGACGGACCGACACAGGTCACATGACATGAGGTCAACTGACAAAACGACACAGGTCACACGACATGAAGTCAACTGACGGACCGACACTGGTCACACGACATGAGGTCAACTGACGGACCGACACAGGTCACACGGCATGAGGTCAACTGACGTACCGACACAGGTCACATGACCTGAGGTCAAGTGACGGACCAACATAGGTCACACGACATGAAGTCAACTGACGACTGACACAGGTCACACGGCATGAGGTCAACTGACGGACCGACACAGGTCACATGACCTGAGGTCAACTGACGGACCGACACAGGTCACATGACCCGAGGTCAACTGACGGACCGACACAGGTCACATGACCCGAGGTCAACTGACGGACCGACACAGGTCACATGACCTGAGGTCAACTGACGGACCGACATAGGTCACATGACCTGAGGTCAACTGACGGACCGACACAGGTCACATGACCTGAGGTCAACTGACGGACCGACACAGGTCACATGACCGAGGTCAACTGACGGACCGACACAGGTCACATGACCTGAGGTCAACTGACGGACCGACACAGGTCACATGACCTAAGGTCAACTGACGGACCGACATAGGTCACACGACATGAAGTCAACTGATGGACCGACACAGGTCACATGACCTGAGGTCAACTGACGGACCGACACAGGTCACATGACCCGAGGTCAACTGACGGACCGACACAGGTCACATGACCTGAGGTCAACTGACGGACCGACATAGGTCACACGACATGAAGTCAACTGATGGACCGACACAGGTCACATGACCTAAGGTCAACTGACGGACCGACACAGGTCACATGACCCGAGGTCAACTGACGGACCGACACAGGTCACATGACCCGAGGTCAACTGACGGACCGACACAGGTCACATGACCTGAGGTCAACTGACGGACCGACATAGGTCACACGACATGAAGTCAACTGATGGACCGACACAGGTCACATGACCTGAGGTCAACTGACGGACCGACACAGGTCACATGACCCGAGGTCAACTGACGGACCACACAGGTCACATGACCTGAGGTCAACTGACAGACCGACATAGGTCACACGACATGAAGTCAACTGATGGACCGACACAGGTCACACGACATGAGGTCAACTGACGGACCGACACAGGTCACATGACCCGAGGTCAACTGACGGACCATGACATGAAGTCAACTGATGGACCGACACAGGTCACACGACATGAGGTCAACTGACGGACCGACACAGGTCACATGACATGAGGTCAACTGACGGACCGACACAGGTCACATGACCTGAGGTCAACTGACACACCGGTATAATGGACCAGATTGCACATTTATATACGGTGCGGCCCATTGCCGTGTTCTACAACATGCTTGACCTGGCAGCGATAAATGCTTATGTGTTATACAAGGCCTGCACTGGGTCCAAGGATTTTGGACTGAGGGGTAGGGGGTGGGGGGTGTAGGTGTACAATTAATGGGTCTTTAGTAGGGTCATTAGCATTTGAATCGACATTATATAGCCCACTGAAAGGGACCGGGGGATTTAGAAGCAAAGTTCACTTGCGCAAAAAAGCGCAGCCTTAGGCCCTGTTTACACGGACACTGTGTGGGGGAAACGCAACTTTTGGGTATGTTAATTAGGTTGAAAGTTTTGCGTTGACATGGGCGAATTCTGTGGATACGACTCTCTCCCCCCCACCCCCCGTACTCATGAATTTACTGTAGTTACCATGCTGGGCCTGTAGATGGCGCTGTGATCTTTGGAACCTTCACTACTGCGCATGCGTGCCACTGCTGCCTGATGTAAACAGAGCAGACGAGGCAGCCTGTTTTCCTCTCTGGCTAAAAGTTCAGCTACTACAAGTTGTTGTCAACAAGTTAACAACAAGTTAAAGCTGGAATTTGGATAAGAGTCAACAGATCTGACACCAAGTGGACCGCTTCATCTGCACACCAGTTGCTGACTGGACCGGAACCGAGTCAACATGTCTGACTTTAGTCCGTGAGAATCAGCTGATTTACAGCAGCGCTACAAGGTAAACCATGTTCTTAATAATGTTTCCTTGTGTTTAGTTCGATCACAGAACAACCAACTGAGGTTTTATTTTTATTTTTTTCCTGCGAGGTCGAAGCTGTTCCACGAAGCGGACCGGCGGTTCGGATGTGGGTCCAGTTTCCACCAGGATGAACAACAGAGTCCAGTTCATTAAAGTTCGGTTAACGTGTTTTTAAAAGTGTTCAATTTAATTCTCAGTGTTTGTGACATGAGTTTGTGGTGTTGAATAAATAAATAAATTAAAAATCAACCTGGTGTCTTCATTTTCAGCAGCATGTTAGGCATGACGTAACGAGTCCAGATAGCTTCATTTAGCTCAGATAAATTTAAATATCTCCCACGCTAACATAAATACTGTTTATTATTGTTAAACTGTTAATATATAGCACATTTAGTATGTTATAGTGCAGCGTGACACGTGAAATGTCCGACTGCCTCGTTAACAGACAACTGGATCCAGGCAGCTGGCTCTCTTCCAACACAGATGCAGGTAAGGTGTAGAATAATTAAATATGAGAATCAAAATATATTCCATCAGCTATAGTTCAGAAAGTGGTGCGTGTGTCCACTGTCCAGTCCACCGCCATTGTTAAAATGCCGGCTGTCTGCGCGTGCGTGCTGCGTGCATGTGTTCAAACAAAAGCTCCGCGGGAGATGTTTACATTATCAACGGGGGGTCAGCGAAAAACTTCCACCTTGAGAGCAGGGTCAGAAAAGTATCGGTGTCATCGAGGGGGGCCAGCAGCGTCGTGTAGGCGATAAGCAAAGTCGCAAAGAGAAAGTAGCGGTTACACTCAAAATACG